>CABFWB010005605.1:0-15252 GCA_902151455.1 Timema bartmani | reverse complement strand
AACGATATCACTTCTTCAATGTCATACTGTAAATCACATATATGCAGACGACCCTCAAATATATATTTTCACTGACCGTTCTTCAATAAATACAGCCATACAACGAATAAATATTGACCTAGCTGCAATAAATGCCTGGTCTGAAAAAATGGACTTAAATTGAACCCTGATATAACTCAAGCCATTCTTATAGGAACAAGCAGACTACTACTGAATGTGGACCGATCCCTGCTGACTGACATACGATTAGGAGTAGCCACAGTACAACTGACAACAATGACTAAAAACCTTGGTGTGATTATTGATGAAAATCTTAATTGGACAGATCAGGTAACTTTGATTTGCGAGAAAGTGTATGCCTGCTTAAATTCACTGAGAAGACTAAAGCCTTTTCTCCCAGAAAATGTACGAATTATCCTTGTCCAGAGCTTAATAATGCCACACTTTGACTACTGTGACGTAGTATGCAATGATTTAAGAGACGCTCTAACAAAACGACTACAACGACTACAAAACAAATATGTTCGATATATATTTAACTTAAAACAGCATGACCATATTTCTAAGTATTTTAATTAATTGTGTTGGTTAGTAATAAATCAAAGGCGAAGACTACATTTATTAGTATTGCTTCACAAAATATTATCAATATCTCAGCCTCAATACCTCTCCTCACAGTTCCTATTTCTGAAGGATAAACACAGCCAAGCTACTAGATCAGAATCCACTCTACAGATAGATCTCAATCATATGTTTGTTCTTTAACTGTCCTGACATCGCAGGCTTGGTACAAACTAGATAGCTCGACTCGTCACCTAACATCTAAACTTACCTTCAAGCGTGCAGTTAAGCGTACAATTAAGGCGCAGCCTCATAATCAGCTATAGGAATCCTGACAATAAGAACTAATAATCACTCATTATATAAATAATAAAGAATATTTATTAGTTTGTATATATGTGTGGGTATGTGTGTAGGTGTTATAACTCCAAAACCAAGATTCCTAGAAAGCTTAAATCAGAATAATATATAAAAATTAAGTGTTGTCTTTTTTTGCTCAAACACGCCCAAACCACTGTATAATCTTATGAGACGTAGAAAATTTAAAAAATGCTAGATATGTAGTGGGAATACTTCAAATACCCCAATAACAGTTGTTGAATATCTGTCAAGGTGTCCTGGAATTTAGTGCCATTTACAATATGTAATTGATAATGCCGCTATCCTCATGACAGATATTTAACAACTGTTTAGGTCACCATGTTGATCTAGATTAAACTCTATGTTTGTACTGAAGCAATGTTTGATTTGTTTTGGCCAAAAAAAAAGTGTTGCTAAGAAAACTGGCCTTTTCTCGTGCGCCCTAAATCCCCACCTTAATAAATGTCCGTATCTAGTTGGGCAGTAGAAAGGTGTAGGAATGGCGGGAGAAATTATTTATCATTAATTTACACAATTTCTTATCTCTTTTATTTGGCTAAAATAAAGATGGCTTCCATTTCACATCATCAGATTGATTCAAAAGTGTATCTACTTCCCTTTCACACTTATTACTTTCTTGCTATCTTACAGATGTGTAGAGAAAGTATTGTGATCATCAAATAATAGAACTCGAGATTGGGATGAATCATGACCCCCCGAATCCGAAATATTTGTTTTTGAATTTCCGTCTATCTGTCTGTCTGTCTGTACCTCCAACTAGAGTCTAAACTATTTTACCGATTGGGTTAAGACTGGGTATTTAGGGTTTTCATAGGGGTGCCCCGAGGGACTTTTGGAATTGTATATATAACCCTATAATTAAGGGTAGTTTACTGAAGGGCAAAAAGAGAAAAAGTCGATTTTCTCAAATAGTTTCTAAGGATTTTGACTAAATTTCATTTCTAAACATTTATAAATATTCCAAACAAAATGGCTACTCTCAGTATTTCGGCAAAATGAATTTAAGGGCTCCAGTCTGATGCGTAAATTATCATTTACTATCATATCTCCGAAAATATTTGAGATATGAAATTACTTATGATTACAAATATGTAGATATATTTATATTACAGATATTTTATAAGAAACATATTCTTATAAAACCAATAACTTTCAAGCTATACGCAAATATTTATATTTTTTAACTTTTCGAATACAAAAGGTAAAAGTATTGCGACCATAACAAAAATTTAACCTTAAATGTTGATGGATGTCGACGTCTCATTACCCCCCGAACCCTAAAAAGTGTTCTTTGCAATGCTGTATATCTGTGTGTCTGTTTAAACTTAAAATTAACTGTAGTTTAGTAAAGGGCGAAAAGAGAAAAATCAATTTTCTCAAAATCGGCTCTAACGATTTTGATTAAAATCTATAGCTAGGCGTTGATTAAGATTATAAATAAACTGGTTACTTTAATTTTCCCATGAAAATGACTTTTAGGGTACTTTACATAAGCGGAAATTTCCGTATCTCCGCAACTATTTAAATACTAAATAACTTTTCATTGCAAAATTGTATTACTATTAAAAATAAAAACCTTTATATAAAATATATGTTTATAAAATCAACAGTTTCTGAGATATTGTCAATTATAGTAATACAATTTTGTGAGCTTTGGTTGTAAAGAGATACTACTTAAATTTTAACGCAATAATTCTCCAATTCCATAGAGTAATTAAATATAAGTAAGTCTTATCAAAAAGTTTGTTATATTTCCTTAAACCTCTCAGGAGAAATGTTTGGTCAACAATCTCTATTTTAGACTTAATAGTCCATATTTACATTTTTTATTGGTCAAAATTTATAAATGAGGAATTTAATAGCAATGCTATGACATGAAGATATGCAACAACTAATAAAATGTCGACAATTTTAACCGTAAGTCGAAATTTTAATACGAGGTGTTGACCCTTGTGAACCCAATATTGATCTTTTTTTATCGGTCCAAACATACAAAGGAGGACTTTAATTCTTTAAAAATAAAATTTAAAACCGGGACTCAAAAAAGTTTCACATAAGTATAGTGCAATTTTTGCTTGGGTTTGCTAGTGTATATTATTTCGTTTCATATATTTTACGAGTTTTGAGTAAATATCTCCATTTTTAAACAATAGAGCGAGAAAGTCCGTGTGGAGTTCCGTACCATTTATTTCTATTTACAACACATTTTATTACTGCGGTTTGTAAAATATTGCCGTCCACACTTGAGATATTTCTTAAATAGTTTCATATTTGTGTGGGGTCAAGAGAGATACTACGAATATTTTACCATAACAGAGTGTTGTTGCCAAATCTTAAACGAATCGTCCTACAAACAATATTGATAGTGGATATTATTTGGTTTGGACATGCTGTTGATAAGCAAGTTGAAACATATTTGATTGATAGAGATTCGTTCCAAGGACATGTTTTATTTGGCTTCTTAGTTGGTTTTGAATTCCAATACATTATTTTTTAATGTAGCTTTTATTATTATTACTATTATTATTATTATTATTATTATTATTATTTTAGCACCGCGTCTCACTATACGTTCGGGTTATATGCTCACATCATTAAGTGCTTAAGGTTGAGTCCATTTAACTAGTTTTGGGGCAGTTAACATTAATGCTAATTGTTGAGAGTATGCATACGTGCCTGTTTCATTTAGTTTCTTATTTATTATCCACACATGCGTACAACTCAATGTGTTCCTTCTATTCACATAGGGTCCTAAAAGGAGTGCTCATCAGTCACGTGGACAGATACCGCAAATAATGAAATAATTCTCACACTCTTAAGACACAGCATTGTTTTATATCAAGTGTCAGATTCATTGGCCAACATCCAATGAGTATTGTTTTTCTTCACCGTCATGACACAGCTAGATAATGTTCTTCAACATGAAAGTGATTATATTATCTCTTAGACTTCCTAATCTTCGATAAGCGATTAGTACACACATACAGCATTTTTTTGCCCTGTAATTCTACATTTGTATTGTTCTTGAATTAAACCACTCAACTGTGCATTCTATTCTAATCAAGGTGTTGTGTGTTTGACGATCAGTGCCAAGCCATGGTTTGTCTGAGACCAGGTCAAATAGCAGCAGAGTTAGCCCCGTTGGAACCAAATGGCGAGAACAATAATTGTCACTGTCTGTGATCATTGGCCAAACTGTTTGGAGATCTGTGTGTCCAACAACCAGAACAATACATTCACCATGATAGAAGGGTGGGGAGGTGAAGGAACGATTCTGAACCTTGAGTGGTCAGTGACTGGAGTAATGGGTGGACCAAAGGGTGGGGTGGCTGAAGGAACAATTCGAAAAAATGGGTAATGATCAGGGCAATGGTTGCACCAGCATCCAGCAAACACTTCCTCCCCTATCCCTACCCCTCACCCACAATAGCACTCTGTCCACAGAATATTGTGTGTTTGTCTTTTGGTAGTCAACAAACTACATAGTTATACTATGGTAACACACATTACTTATTTCCAACCCAAATATTATGATATGAGTATAAAAAAACATTTCAAATTATATTTATAGCTCCTCACCCATTTAATTTACTTTGGAGAGACGGGGTAAACAATCAAGGTAGAAGCCAGGGTTAAATTTCGGAGGGAAAGGGGGGCTGGCGGGTGTAGCTATCAAAATAATGTTTCTTTTAGGGGGTTTACCTCCCAATACAAAGGGGAGTCCAGTAAAATATTCAAAATTAAAAAAATTGTATGCACCTAGATGTTATTTGGAGGGGTCATTCCATAAAAATAATTGCAATTTTGATGCCTCTAGAAGCTATTTGAAGTGACCCTCGCCTTTTTCTAAATAATCTTTTACAGAAAGTATTTGCAATGATCTTTGCCTGGCAAATTTTTGAAAATTAAATGGCTCTAGAAGCCATTTGGAGTGGTGCAAATATAGCCAATTTTGGAAAATTTGGTGCCTCTAAAAACTATTTGGAGTAGTCAGCTCTTGAATGTTTTAAAAATTATATTCCTCTAAAAGATATTTGAAGTAGTCTTCGATTGACACCTTTTTGACTATAAGCTATTTGGAGTGATTCCTCGCTGGCAGCGTCTGTCACGCGGCACAAAACGCCTGCATAAAAGGGCTCTAAGAGTATGCAGTGCTATTTATACAAAGTTGGTAATACTTGGCGGGGAACTAGTAACGGCCAGTCATTGTGCAACTAGGTGTGGTTATAGTGACAGTTGCGTCGACAGTTTTACTTGTGATCTGCGAGTTTTATAAATAAGAAACTATTTTTCATACTTTTTTTGTATTACTTTGGCCTTAAAATTTAAGGAATTAGTGAACGCTACACGGTGTAAATACATTCTACAGCAGCGCAAATCTTTTTTTATGGGTGTCTCTTGTAACCTCTGTAACATTTTCTTCTAAAGTGGCATCTACCAGCTTTTTAAAGAAAACTTACAATGTCAAGTACTCAGTACGGTATCAGCTTGGAGTTCACAAGGATTCCAACCCGCACTATCTGGGTATTCTTACACGACTAAATGCTATTGCCATTCTTGTCAGTACAATTCTTCCTAAATCTTTATTTATATCAACGATATATAACGATTTTGCACCATCTCTGGTCACTTTCCACGGGCAAGAGGGCAGTGGTAATCAACATGATTCACCAACAGGTATCTGCTCTGTCACTGCGATATCAGTGGATCAAGTTAGCTTTGATCAGCTCCCAGCATGCCTCTCTTCTCAAACTAATAAAGAGGCTGGATAAGTATTGTATAACCAACCAAGTACTACTACAGGTTCAATCACTCAGCAACGCCACACGCTGATCTCTGAGCTCAAACATATACCTAAAGGAACCTCCGTGGAAAAAAGCAAATCAGAAATAGTGTCATCAACCCCGGTGAAGATAAAAAGAGATAGAATGAAGAAAAGGAACGTATACGAGAGGAAAGAAAGAGAAAACGGAAGGATAAGATGAAGGGAAAAGTTGTGTCAAAAAGATGAAAATTAAATAATGAGTCTGAATATGGGGAGCAGTGGGCCGTACACATGTGACCATTGTTGATGACAAGAGTCACGGACACTTGGCTGACACAGCTCATGCTCTCTATTGCCGGCCAGTCGTTCAACAGTACGCAAAGTACAGTTTTGTAATAAAAAATAATTTTAGCCAAGCAGTATTTGCATTTTAAAGGAGCTGATATGATGGAGTAGTTTTTTACATATTATTTTATTAATTTTAGAATAAAAATGTAAAATTATGTCCATTTTTATCTTTAGGTGCGTGCTCTTAGATGAACCTCTCTTAATACTTTTTCGCTCATGCCGAGAATAAAACCGGAACCTCTTAAATCGGTGAGTTAACTGGTTAACTGTTGAGCTATCAGTGGTAGCGCGGAAAAAGACGTCAGCCTCGTCTTATTTTGTTTAGTGGTAGTTGAAATGTTGAGGTTCAAATCCCCGACCAAATGTACTAAGTGGCTTCTCAGCTTTTCCTAAACTGTTATTTACTCCCCTCCACGCAAACGCTGGTTCAAAACCTCTTAATTATACCTTCCTATTACTACCCAGTTAGTGTAAATATGCGAAAATATGGAGATATAGTAAAACACAGTGCACGGGGAATAATCATCCAATAAATTAACACAATCAGACGTTAGAAAACTCTTGAGCAATATAGAGAGTATGCAGTGTTGTACAAGATTTAAAGACCTCTTTTTGGTCATAAGGTGAGAATATAATTAATATTATACAAAATACAAATAATTATATACATTTTATAGATAAATAATATTTGTAACTTAATTAAAAATCAATGACACGTTCAGAATATAATGAATAGTTTATTTTGTCACTTTAAATTTCAACAATCATTCCTAACAATTTATTTTTATTTCCAATACTAACACTCTCTTAATATTTGTGTTCACATATAAACTATTACTATGAAATTCACCCACAGTCAAATGAATAAAATGACACTTTTTAAATAAATGTTCAGTGAACAAACAAAAAATAGAGTTGGATATTAATCATAATAGTCATAGTTTGTTCAAATTGAGCAATCTAAAATACAAATAGACCACACAAAGGGTTCCAGCTGTGTGAGACTATTATAGCAATATCATTATTTAATATAGCAAGAATAATATACATTATGGTCCCAATCATCTACAATTTTATAAACATGATTTATAAAGCCTCATTTTGATCCAAGATAGGTGTATTAACTTGGTAAAACAATCCAACAGAGGGTGTTTTACGAAAGTGGCGGTCAACTAGGTATTTTTATAATGTATTCATATGTAGCTTACATTTATTTTTCTAGCGGTGCTGTATCCTGTCCTATGGTAGAGGACAAGGAATATTTATACCAATAAAGTCCACCTCAAGCACTTTTATCAAAACAAAATAGTGGTTGTGGGTGGTATAAATTTAAAAAAGATTCCATTGAGTTACTTTACNAAAACAAAATAGTGGTTGTGAGTGGTATAAATTTAAAAAAGATTCCATTGAGTTACTTTACTAGCCTGGACATTGGTGAGAACTACACAATACAATATTAATTGTACCCCTCAGGGGGGAGTATTTGACCCCCAAAACACCCCTCTTCAGTATGGTATCTTAATCTCCTTCCTCTACAAGAACCACTGCCTCACTTCATTTTATTACTAGTCACCCGCATCGGTTATAGCATGTTCTAACGCGTCTCTCTTGTGTTAGACTGGATTGTCGCTGAAGGGGAGATCAGGATTCAAACCCCACTCGGGGGTACTGGGGGTGTTTTATTCTAAATGCTTTCTCGTTCTCCTTCCACACAAATGCGGGTATATTTCTTCTAAAATTATACCTTCCTGATCCCTATTCCACTAGCGTAAAGTGCATAGCCCGAACGGATGCCAAGACACGAGGGAAATATAATCTAGTAAGAATGGGCTTGTACTATATTTTCGAATGATTGTATTAATCTATAGGGCTTAATAAACAATCCCCTTAGAACTTTGACCGCCTCTATCCAAGCGAACCACCCTGTATAACGATACCTGCTACCCCCGACTCTGAGACACCGCCCAGCCCACCAACAAGGCGCCCGCGACGGCCCCTAGCCGGGGAACGAACAGAGTCCCCTTGGACCCGATGCCTTGGACCACAATGATGGTGTCGTCACTCCAGTCATTACTCCCGGAGGAAGAGCCACCACTGCCGCCCCCACTGGTGTCGCCGCCCCCAGAACTGGAGCTGTCCCCGCTGTTGGAGAGGCCATCCCCGCTGTTGCAGAGTGACTTGGTGCACTTTCTCGTGTAGGTCTTGAACTGGGAGTCTGTGACGACAGCCGCTGATCCGTCCTTGTCGCAGCCTCGGTGGAACGTGAAGATCTTACCTGAGGACAACGTGACACTCTTTTATCTTGGGGCATTGTCTGCATGACTTACAAGCTAGCTAAACTCTACGACAGCCGTTGATCCGTCCTTGTCGCAGCCTCGGTAAATATTTGGATACCCCTGAGAGGCTGTTAGTACTGGTGCAAAAACATTTAAAAGATAATAAATATTTTATATAAAATATTACTTAAAAAAATTTTTTTTTTGACAAAACATCTTTCCTACCCCTTCACACAGCACTCGAATAGCTTTGCCTCCCTAAACCAACAATGTGTAGGCCTACGGACGGAACTTTAATTCTCACTACATTTTGGAAACTTGTACTGAAATAATGATTGTAGCCTTCGCGAAATAAACAGCGTATAATCCGAACGGGTAGTAAGAAACGGTGCTAAAAAAAACTAGCACACAACGACGAGCATACAACCAAGTCAAGTATTTAATCCATTTTGAAAATATTTAATGTTAACTAAATAACCAAATTAATTTTAGAAATGGATTGTGTATATTTGTAAATTAAATATTTAACTAAAATGTTGGACCTATACAAAAATATTTATTTTAAATCATCAATAAAACGGTATAAAGCATTAAATTATAATAAGTGTATTTAAAAATCCTCATAGCAAAAAGGCTCATTTTCCCTTTTTTGAAAGATGAGCAATTTAATTTTAAATTCATTTTCAAATTCATAATGCATTATTGCTCTTCTTAAACATTGCTGAAAATAATGCTACGCTTCAAATTGAGCTTAAATAATTTTAATTATTGATATTGATTTTATTCAAGGTCATTGGGGGTTCAACTCCCCCCTCCTCCGAAATTTAATGAAAAAAATTATATCGCTTTATTTATGGTTCAAACAATATCAAAATTAAGGCACAAGTACAAATTAGGGTGCTGTGTTACCATCAAAAGCACATCAGAGAGCTTCTAGAGGTGTTTAATATTTAGAAATTTTCTCTAGCATCCGGGAGTTATTGTGTTATGTTGCCATAAATAAACACTTCAGAGAGCTTCTAGAGTTGTTTAGATGTATAGATTTTTCCTAGCCTTTGGCAGTTAGGGTTGTGTTGCCATAAAAAAAACTTCAGATAGCTTCTAGAAGTATTTAGCATTTATATTTTTTGATAACCTCCGGCAAATTGGGGGATGTGCCCACCAAGGCCCTGGTTTCAGCAGTACTTGTAGGGACAAGAGACGGTAGGGGAGCTAGTAGTCACTGAGGAAGGGCTGTTCACACTCTCTTACCATTCTCTTTGTACGTCGTCCTGACGATTGAGCAGTACTTGTAGGGACAAGAGACAGTAGGGGAGCTAGTAGTCACTGAGGAAGGATTGTTCACACTCTCTTACCATTCTCTTTGTATGTCGTCCTGACGATTGAGCAGTACTTGTAGGGACAAGAGACGGTAGGGGAGCTAGTAGTCACTGAAGAAGGGTTGTTCACACATGAGGTGTCCTTTTCCGCACCGTTGTAGTTGCAGGAGTAGCAGATGAAGGCTGCAAACCAGAACACGAGGGGTGGTTCACTTTTATCTTACTCTGATAAACCTTTTGTTTTAACCTATTTTAAGGCGGGATGGTAGGGATTGCGATTTAAGGCTGGTATTTTTACAGTATTTATAGCAACAACAAAAAATCTGCAAAAGAAACAGAGAGTCTAATGTTCTTCAAAATGTAATCTCAATAGTTTTTGAATATCTGTCAAGGGTGTCCTAAAATTTGATTAGAACTTTTCCCCTTCATTTAAAAATTTTCTCATCAAAATCTGCCAATATGTCCATAAGAGATTTTCAACAACTTACTCTAGAGTTTACCATGTGTTTAAAATTAAACTCTTTGTTCCTACTGAAGCAAAATTTGATTTGTTTCGCCGAAAAAAAATCTCGTTAGGAAAACTGAATTAACTAGACATTTTCTCGTGCACCCTTCCATCCCACATTGAGTTTATAAGTCCGTAGCTCAATCATTGCCATAAGCAGAGAAGCAGAGTTGCTGTAGATGGTATCTCATGTAACCAATATTATAGCATTTTTTATTTCTTAAGAGCATGTATAGGCCGTGGATAGCAACTTACTTAGGGTTTTCTGAATTCCTCTTTGAAAACGGTATAATTGAAACCACTAAAAAAAGATTTTTTTTGTAAAAATAAAAAAAATGAATAAAATTATTTCTTAGTGAAAAACCATTGAACGGGTTTCAATTTCGTTGTTGTTGTCATGTGAAGAATGGAGAAAAACACACTTTGGTGAGATTTTTTTGTTCGAGCGTGGTCTTCTACCTAATATCCCGGGTGTATGTGTATGTGTTATGTGTATGTGTTTATGTGTGTGTATTTGTGTGTTTGTATATGTGTATGTTTTGTGTGTATGTTTGTGTTTGTGTTTGTGTGTGGGTGTATGTGCGTGTGTGGCACATACTAAAATCACTGGGAAAAAGTTTACCTTTTATTGTTGTGTGCCAAGAATCATACATGTTTTGTTTTATTTTCAAATGTTTGTTGTAGGTTTCCATAGCAGAGAGTTGAACAATTAAGAAGTGTAGCTCTATTTTAATTCATTATTTCAGAATGTACACTATTTTAACCAAAATTAGCACATAATTTACAATCAAATTTGACTCTTGAAAAGAAATCACACCCGCTTCCGTGGTGGTCAACTCATCAATTTGAAAGGGGAAGTCCTGACTTCACCAATTATAATGTTTATGTATATAGTGTACCAGCCCATCCCTACCTCTCTCTGTCAAACATAAGAGACTATTGACATATTATATATCAGTAAGTTAATACCATCATCATACCAATTGTCAATTTATACTATTAATAGAACATTTATTTTAGCTTTTTACTATTATTATTATTATTATTATTATTATTATTATTATTATTATTATTATTATTATTATTATTATTATTATTAGGTGTTATGTCTCACAACAGGTACATTCCTGTTGTCAGTGAAACTTATACCTCCAATGCCTTCTCAAGTCTTCTCTAGCACCACATTTCAAAGCTCTCCAAGAATGTATTTTCCATCTGCCTAAGAGTCCAAGTTTCTTCTCCTTAAAGTGCGATGCTCCAGATGTAGCATTTCTTCAGTTTCTTCCTCAGTTCCAAACTCAACTTGATGGTCAGCAATAACCTCTTCTTGTTGAAAGCGTCCTTTGGTTTCTCCATCATTCAGCCTCCCATTAACTCTTCGTTCAAGCCTTCTGTCACTCCAGTTGATGCTGATCTTCTTGAGTATTTCCATCAGTTTCTTCCATTGCACTCTATTGAACGCCTCCTACTAGTAAATTAAAACAATGTAGATTACTTAATTTATTTGCAGTACTCTTTCTGAAATTATTATCAGCATACTGATAGCATCTCTGGTTCCTTTTCTTTTCTGAATCCGAACTGTTCTTCTTCCAACATACTTTTTATTTTCTGTTTTATTCGCCTGTTGAGTATTCTTGCCACGATCTTCCCCACATGAGATTTCTGAAATTATTCTCAGTATACCGATGGCATCTCTGGTTCCTTTTCTGAATCCAAACTGGTCTTCTTCCATCACACTTTTTATTTTCTGTTTTATTCGCCTGTTGAGTATTCTTGCCACGATCTTCCCCACATGAGAGATAAGGATGATGGTCCTATGGTCACTGCACTTCTTGGCTTGCTTCTTCTCCTTTAGAGCCACAATGGTTACGTCTAAATATTCTTTGGGTCACTCTCCTGTTTCGTAGATCCTCTTTATAAATTTTGTCTGAGCCAATAATCCGTTGTTTCCCAATTTCTTCAGAAGGTCAAATGATCATCAGCTGATCATCATCTCCATCAGGTTCCTTCTTTGCATGTCCTTTATGGCTCTCTCCACTTCACTCTTTAAAATGTCGAGTCCTTTTTCGGCTTCTTCTACCTCTTCTTCAGCTTCAATCTCTAGGTTTCCTGGTCGATTTTACTTGTTGTTCAGTTCTTCTATATATCATTCCCAAATCGTAATAATCTCTTTGTGATTCCTCATCATCTGACCTTTGGTGTTTTCTATTCCTATTGTTAGCACACCTTTGTTTACATTCCCTCCCATCTTCCCCCTCTATTCCCCCTATGGTTATTTCCATTACATCATGGGATTAACGACCTGTTGTCCTCTGCAGCTTCTTCAATATCACAAAGGTTTATTTCTGTAGTTTTTTTGCGTTGGTCTTCTATGTGGCAATGGGTTTTTCCCTGATGACTCATACCTGGTGTCAGTTTGGTGGCTTGACGTGTATAGACAGGAATATATCGTGACCTTGAAACCGTGAGCTAGTACATAAGGCCATTGAGCCTGGAAATCCTCCCCCCAAGTAGTGTATGATCTGTACAGTCAAGAACAACTTGGGCGAACAATAGATACAAACAATTTATTGTTCTTACTCTTTGATGTAATTTTTATATCTATGTAATTATTTTTTGACAGCAATAATATTTTTTCTTATCTAAACACATTAAAAAATAGGTGTTGTTTATGTTTTGAGAGGAGAGGGTGGAATTTTCGTTCATTGCCAAGGTGGAAAAAGGTCACGAGTTGGCCCCGACAACTGTTGATTTCACCGTGTGAAGAAAATTAATCCCTAGGTTTGTAATGGAGCAATATTTGATATTTTTAGACCAACAAAAAGTTTTGCTTTAAAAACTGATAATTCGATCATCCTTAACGGCGTTGCCTGCCTGGATATTTCGAAGCTATTTTGCGAAGCAGGTTCTATCTTAACTTGACACTACTAAGAAATATAAGCATTATCACACTTTGACACCAATTTACGGAATAGAAAGAGAGGGAAGAAAATGAGCAGCTCACCCTGAGAATAATCTTGTTTACCTACTGATAACACCTCCCCTCTTCCTCTGACAAGTTTACAGAGTAACTATTATATTTGCGTCTTGAAAACATTGACTTGCTTTTTAATTCACTTTTTTATTGTTTCCTATTCTTGATAGACATTTGCTAACAAGGACTTTTTCATTTACATTCTGGCAGGAAGACTCCTACAGAACATTTTCGTGAGTAAACCAAATAGCTGGAGTTGTAGATGATTGTCTTGTAAAAAATACGTTTACAAAAAAACTACTTCAATATAAAACTAATTAACATTTTATGATATTTTATGACTATTTTGAGAATTATTTAAGATCTTATCTTTTTCGTTTCAACGTTATAACTTTGAAACTCGCTAAATAAAACGTAAAATCGCTAAAATGAGAAATTCTATTTTGACCTTACGTAACGTCCAGATATGCAAATTCTTTAAAAATTTGTTAACTATTTCGGTGTCAGAATTGTCTAAGACGCTAAGGCGTCACTCTAGCAATGAAGCCTGACTGCCGATTACGGTGAGATCGAGATTCGAATCTCAGTCGGATGTACTGAGAGGTTTTCCAAAATGGTTTTACATTCTCCCTCCACGCAAATGCGGTTACACTTTGTAATAAAATTTTGCTCTTAATTATAAAACAATGTAGTTAAGGTTTTAAAATAATAAATTCTTAGCTCAACTGCACGATAACTCTTATCTCAAGACTACTGGGTATTTATACATTATTATGAAACACCTTCTCTTTGCTTTTCTGGTTGACATAGCCATTTTGGATGATACAATAATAATCTGGCTGATGATGCTTGGGGTAAAACACATAATAAATGCACTTATACCTAAATTTAAATTATATTGTAATGGAACAAGTTTTAAGGTTATCATACAATAAATAAAATATTAAAAAACTATTTAATGTTATTTGTTTGGTTATTTTATGTACTCTGAATTTTAACCTTACCAAAACCTGCTCGTTGAGATCCTTTAATTTACATATCTATGGTAACATACTTACTTAACATACTTACTTAAAACTTGAAATAAAGTTAAATTTTTGTGTTTGTAAACTTTATATTAATATATTTACAAAATTGGTTTTTGTAACAAATTAATAATAACGATACCACAATTTTAATTAACATTAAAACCTTAGATACAAAAAAAATTTGAAACATTTCAAAAAAAAAATATTTAAGTTCAACCATGTCTAAAATTATGGCACTGAAAGTTAAACATTTAACATTGACCAAATTAGATTTCAATGATGTCTAAAACAAAATAACCCCACTGCTCATAGCTACATATTTATTTCTTTTTTAAGCTATCCTAAGATAGGCACCATGTGGCTTGATTAAAATGTAGTAATATAAAAAAATTGAAACTTCTCGCCATAGACATCCTGTAGTTGAAAACTCAATCACGCAAAGACATATCTTTATATTTAATGAAAGATATGAATGTCCTTCTCAAACCTCTCCAAGTTAAAATCGAGAACCTTGTGTAAATCTTTTATAGTTCAAACTTGTAATAATTTGCAGCACTGTGTTCCTTTTCCCCTCTTGATTGGAAATTTCAACATCCCGGCTTCAATACCATTTTTAAAGCGACGCCAATAATAAAAAAAACTAATCGTCTCCTTCAATTCTTCTAAAAAACAAAACAAAAAACTTTCCAAATACACACCAAAGAGGTGATAAAATTGAGAATTTTAGAATATTACTGAATAAAATAAAATATAGAAAGATACTAAGCTATCTATATAAAAAAAAGTCAAAATCTTAAAACTTCTTGTAAAATATAACCTTCCTAACCCTTAAAACTATCAGCGTAATTGGTACATAAGTGTATAACCCGAACGTTTAGTAAAACGTGGTTTTAAAATATATATCAACCGCGTGAATGTAGTTATTATTGGGTGACCTGGCAGTCTAGGGGTAAGGTGTAGGACCTCTGTGCTGGGGGTCCGGGGTTCAATCCTAGGTCCTAGCACATATTTATCTGATTGCCAAACCCTTCCTTCACCTTTGGGGCCATGAGGTGTGGAGGGGGCCAGAGTAAAGGTAGGGGGAAAATCCAACAA
>CABFWB010005604.1:23757-42985 GCA_902151455.1 Timema bartmani | reverse complement strand
CAGGAAGTCATGAAACGTCAAAATTCATCAAAATCTCGAGTTCGATTTTTTTGACGATCACAATACTTTCTCTACCTGTATGATAGAGAGAAAGTAAAAATTAACTCAACTTAAGGAATAGAAATATTGTTTGCAAAATTAAATTAAATACTAAAGAATGCTTATGCTTGAGTCTTTTAAACATATTCCCTTATTACATTTGCTAGACATATTTAATAATAGTAGTAGGGCCTATTGAATAAAAAGCGAAAATGGCCCTACATATCTAAGAACGTAATCTTAAACACCTGAATAGCACCATAGAAGATCGTATTTGAATCCACAAACTAAGAGTCCTCAAACACATGACTGGTATTTGAAATTCCACCATAGTCCTAAAGTTACAGAATTCAATATTATAAACGGTATGAGGTGCCCAAGATAATAAACAGTAAAAAAAATTTATAAAGTAGTAAGTGAACTATTATTTTAGCAATGATTTTAATTTAATATTAAATATAACATTTAAAATTATATAAGTTTAAAAACCCATGGCTATAAATATAATATATATATAATTTATATACTGCTACAATAGAACCAGATTTACATTACTATGGGATCACTAAATGGCTTACAGCAAATTTAAAACACATTTATTTACAAAAATCTTTATTCCAATAAAATATAGTTGTACATTAAGTCACTTATGTTTTTTTATGAATACGAGCTATACATATGAGAAATAATATTTTAGTTTGTAATCGGAATAAAATTGGCCAATTTGTATAAATCTCCTCAAAAAATGTATACTTTATAATTTGGATTCTATGAATATGTCATATTTTCTATAAATAACAAGGTAAGTATTCAAACATCAAGCTACAAAACTATATTAAGAGTTTAGCTTGTTTACTCATTACATGGTAGGAATATAAATTAAACAAGCGCATATAATACTGTATTTACTCTATCTTTGTAATTCATATCTACATCATTTTTTTAAAATATAATAATCACTATTTTGTGTTTGTTGTGGTATATCAGAAAATGTCAATTTATTTGTTGAGCCATTAAAACAAATGTTTCGCAGTATATCTTTAAATATGTATACACAATGAACGCTTGGATATTTGACAGGCACGTATGGTTACTATTCTTAATGAAATATATATATATAATGTATAGCTACTGTACATATTGCTATGTGTTAGATTGATGTTCCGATTGTGATGAAAGCAATCACATTCTGATCACAGGAACATGGAAAATTGCCAATATTTAACGAAACCAACACAGATATTTGTGGGTGAAGGATTGGGTGAACGAGAAAGGAAGACAAAGTAGATTTGCTGAAATTTTCACTTAAAATTTATTCTACTTTAAGATCAGCCATCTTTTAATCTCAGCACACGTCTTAGCAGAATATAATAACTAAGGAGCTAAACCCGGCATAAGCTCATGGTACTCTATCCGTGTATTTGCATCCGTAAGCGTTTCGATACTAGGGTAGGTAGTTGTTTATTTTTTCCATCCATTGTTATGGCTGATTAGTCTAACTTGACTAATTGACCGTAGATTGGTCTCCTCCGTAGGTTATTCTATCTTCTCCTTTCTAATTCTCCAATGAGAAACGTATGAGTCCCTTAGTAGGTTCTGCCGGGTTTGTTATAAGCAGGTTGAGGGGCGCTACCAGCTCCTTCGTTCTCTTCTGGGTGGGCCGCGTTGTATTCCAGAGACTTGAGGATCTCCACGGGGATGGGAGGTGGGGTGGGAATATGAGAACCCACCGGTTGGAAACCGTTCTCGTCAGCGATGTAGGTGAGAGCAATCTTATTGCCTTCAGGGTCGGTGTAGGAATAAGAGCCTTGAGCGACTTGAGTTTCTTGATCTGCAACCCCCAAGTTCTTCACAAAGCCGGTTTCTTCAGCTCGTATTTCATTCGCTGTCTCGTAACTGAAACAAGTTCCCACGACCATTAGTTAACAGCATTATACTCGCTTGGTTTCCATGGATGGTGTGAAGAAAGATCTCGGTATTGGAGATTTTACAATAATAGATATACTTTTATATCTACATAATCTATGAGCTAGGTTTTATGCTTGGCATTAAAATAAAGTTTGTGAGTCTTAAATTAACACTTTCTTATTTACATATCACACTATGAGCAAGACAACCTTGCTTAAATGTTTTAACCAACAGCCTCAATAGAGTTTTATAGTTAGAATCCCAGTTGAATATAGGTATTTAATTCTAACTTTATATAAAATAGAGATGAGGGTTTCAGAATTCACTGTGATTCTATTTCCATGATCTAATAACCATTAGATTTTATTTAGGAGCTTGCTAATTAAAATTGTATGGATCTATTGTAGTAATTTTTTTCTTTAACAATATGAGATCTCAAGAGTGATTTATCACACTCATCATTATCAATGATGCATATTAGTGTTTATAAAGTTGTGGTCAAAACTGTCAAAGTAATAATACAACAGAATTACTGAGAAACAGACCTATAAAACTGTTTCTAATTGAACATAAATTGAAACCTAGACACAATTATGTACCATACAAACAACCAAAATATCAAAGTAAGATAGAATTTGATTGATATACATAAGTTTAAAATTATTCTAATAAATAGCACATTATATAAAAAGAAATTAGCCCCAACATGTTTATATAAAAACATATAATATTGAACATAAATATAATTTGCTAGTAATTAAATGTGTTTTTGAAAGAAAAACATAAAACCTACAATAATGGCAAAATATAGACTAATTTTGGGGATGTATATTCTGCTAGGGGCATACTTAAATTCCACAGTATTACCTGAAGATAGTATCGAGAAAAGAATTGAACTATGTTTGCCTTTTATTGTACTAGTCACAAGCAAGAGAAATGTGGGATTATTTGAAACAAGTTAACCTTTCCCAGAGAAAAACATATTTTATAAGATCTAATAGGCTTACATATATACAATATAATTCCTGAAGTTTGAAACATTGACCAAAATATATTACATGACTGTTTAATAATAAATAAACGCAGTGCTGGAAAGTTGAAATATCACAGAACAAATGTAATTTCCTATGACAAATTTTTCATTAATATTGTTCATTAACTAAAAATTATTAAATAATTTATGTTAAGAATTTGACATTGTTTTCAATAATTTGTCTCTATTAAACATTTCTTTGTTAGAACATTTCTACAAGAAATACAGAGGTTTATGCGTGTGTGGTTTACAATGAAACATTTTCAGAGCTTCATGGTCCGATGGTGACTCGTATTGATATTCCCAAGCTCTCTCTCTCTCAATTAGTGGTCATATTATCTCTTTTGTTTTACGTGACCTTACACGCACGAAGCTTAGCTCGAATATGAGAGGGAGTAAAGGTCATATTTTAAGTTTATTATTTTTTCTTAAGGCACTTTAAAAACTAGGTTATTAGTGCTAGGGAACCAATGAATGTGAGCGTATAACCCGAGTGGATAGCTAGACGCGATGCTAGCTAAAATAATAAAAACAAATACTGAATGTGACAAGTAAAAACATGTTTATTTTTCATCCTAAACGGGATTAAAAAATATGATTTTTTAGAAATTATTGATCAGCCTTAGGATTAGCATATTAACGTTTTTATATTTTTTACATTTGAGGTATTTAACGTGTATTTTCTTAACCAAATTATTATATCAGCACACGAGAATTTCTATGAGTGGGAATGAAAGGACCTATCAATTTTGCTAGGAAAGGTATTTTGACATACCTTCCAGGGCTCTTTTACATGCCACAATTGACATGGGACCAAGGGTTTTACTTCCCTTCCGAAGGAAGTTGTGCTACGATTTTTATAGCTCACGAAAAATCCGTCGACCCCAGCTGGGTTTGGCCCCACGAACACCCGGTCCAAGGGAAGCACTTTACTCCAAGAACAATATTATTAATTATGTTTTATAGAGGCCTTTATGAATTGTTCAATCAGTCACTTGTGAACTTATCAGACATGAAATAAGAACCCATTGATGGGTGTGATTTGAACGTGAGGACGCCGGTAGTTTACTCCCAGTGCTTGTAGTCCAATGCTCATGATTATCTCAACCTAGCAAATTTTTTTCACAGATAAAACTAAGATATCATTCTAAGGATGTATTTATGGCCTAGACCAATCAAGTTGTTTGCTTTGCCATTTTGTGTTTTTGACAGCTTCAAGTAATCAGAGATCCCGAAAATCAAACACAGACTCAGTTAGAAAAAAACAATGATGACTTACGTGGACCATTAATGCCAATGGGAAGCTTATTGGTGAATCAGACCCACTTCAGTGGCCGTATGATCCTGTTAGACTGTTCTGCTGGTGATGGGGCGATCAGGGTTCGAATCTCGATCTGGTCTACTGATGATGTTTTTTTTCCTAAATGTTTCTTTATGCGGATATATTACTTTAAAATGTTTCCATCCTCATCCCTTATGCATTAGAGTAGTTATAATATATTCATATAGCCTGAACTGGTAGTAAGGCGCTATGATATTAATAATATTAAAGATATTGTTTCATATTATAGTTTCCCGGTGTAATTATGAACAGGAGTTTGAACCAAGAGGCTTATAAATAACCAGTAAAAAAAGTTTTAAATTAATAACGGTTGATTGTTTCTTGATTCAAATCTATAGCTGAAAGATCTTTCTAATAAAATAATCATGAACCGCAAAATTGTTATGTTTTTAATAAAGTTTTTTTCTTAGCTCAAATTATTAATTAATTACTTAGACCTCATATTCATAAGGGATACCCCATAGAAACCAAGTTTCTCCCAAACATGGTGCAATGGATAAGTTTCCCATGCTTGGAATACATTTCAAAATTCTAAAAAAGACACGGGATTCAACTGGGGTGGTTTCAATGGTATTGGAAAGGTTAATTTCAAATATAAATTTTACAAACCATATTTTATCAAACTGATTCAATCAATTGAAATAATCACGAAAATATTTCGAAAAACCTAAAGACCCTTTACTAGTGAATGTTTAAGTTAATTATGATCTTAAAATCACCCCTAGCCTTGGCCAAAGCATCTAAAATAATGCCAAGAAAAATAATTTCATGAAAATTAATCAAGTAGTTACCAAAATATCAAGTAACTTGAGAACCTATCCAGTCAAATAAACAAATTCCAAACCCTAGGTTGGTGATTTTTCAATTCGCTAATGTTGTAAAGTTAACATATATTACCTCATTATAATGTTCAAATTAGTTACCACAATATATTTTATTATTTAGCACCGCGTCTTACTACCCGTTCGGGCTATACTCTTAAGTACTAATTACGCTAATGGATTAGGAATTGGAAAGGTTGAATTTAGAGGAAGTGAACATGCATTTGCGTGGAGGGAGACTGGAAAACCATTTAGGAAAGGCCACCCCCAGTTCACCCGACCGAGATTCGAGCCTCGATCTCCCCGTCCTCAGCAGTCGGGCTAAACACGACTAGTGCGTTAGCCAACTACGCCACCGAAGCGGGTACCGCTATATAATTATATATGATTATTGTAGGCATCATTGACTTATCAACTGGGTAGTAGTGCTTCATATGGGAGGCTTGGGTTTTATCCTGGTTTTGTAAACTTTTCTTTTTAGAAGATTTTTCAACTCTCACTCTATTTCCAGACATATTATATTATATTCTTTAAACATTCCCCTTCCTCATATCGTAATTTATAATAATACTACAACGTATTTTGAATAAACTACGCTTATGATGTCCCGTGTCACCATTATACAATTAATATTTAAATAGAAGGCTACTGGTTCAATTCAGGCGTTGAATAAATAATTGTATTATTAGTTTAGTGATTTATCTTATTGCATGGAGATAGGATTACACTAAACATTCTACTGATAGATATGGGTGTATTAAATTGTAAGGGATGATTACAAAGTTAAATTAAACTTATCCCCCCAAAATAACTGTAAAATCAAATAATTTCTCACCTCCATTTGTACGAGCCATCGAAATTGACTCCTTCGTTCTCGTAGGATATGATGGGGATAGGAGATGTACTCGGCTGCTGAGGACGTGCCATGCTGAGGGCAACCATGGCCATCGCGACAACTGCGAACTGCAACCAAAAGAGGACAAGTGTCACTTAGTATGGATAGGGGCAACCACATTTTGGAAAAACAACACGAGACCAACCAATCAACACCAAGATTCACCTGGGGAATTTATAGCCTCTCTTAACATGGCTAGACATTGAAAAAACAAAACTAAACTAATTAGTCCTGATAATTCTATGTTGAGTCTAGTAGAATCAAGAAAGCAAAAGAGTTTTCGACTCTAACCAAAACACGTTTGTATAGAGACTCAAAAAAATCAACATGGTGTTCTTTTTTCACCTTGTCTTACTATACGTTAGGGATATCTGCATAATTTCACTAAAGGAGTAGGGATATAGATGATGAATTTCAGAGTAAATGTATACACATTTTTGGTTGGGAGAGTGGTAAGCCACCTTAAGCTCAATCATAAGGGATTCAAGTCCTGATCTCCCCATCTAAGGCATATAAGACTATATGTGATTTACGTTTAGCCCGTGTGATCACCAATATGTGTAACAGCGTACTCCACACCAGGATCAGTGGTAAAGGTACTTGAGAGGAGTCCCTTCTTAATTTTGAGGGATGTCGTACATTATTGATTATGTTACGTAATGAAGGAGAACATTTTAATAAAGTTAAAAGTGTACTAGCAACCTTTAATCTGACTTAGGATATGGGGATTTAATCCCTAACCGAATGTATTAAAGATTTTCTATTTTCATTGTAGTTTCCAGTAGGTTTCCTTTTATAATTATAATCTAGGAAAATATATTGATGTTGCTTAAGCAGCTTTGATTCAACAAAAATATTAATCATTCAATTACTATTACAATATTAAATAAAGAGTGCTGAGATTAAAAGAGGAAAAAATAAATATAAATTATAAATTTAGCTACAGATAAATCACTTAGATACTCAACACTAATTTGTTTCAAATATATATTTGGAACGAGAATATAATTTTAGAATGTATCGGAAACCTAAGTCCTATAAATATTGATATAAATATAAGATATAACCCTATAGCGAAATCCATATGAAAAGATTAGTTTGGAACTAGTTTGTACTTGAATACAAAATTAACACTAGTATGTTTAATATTTGTAACTATTCATGAAACGTATAACCCGAACGGTTAGTAAGACACTGCGCTAAAAAAAACTATTAATGTTACTAATTTTTAAGATATAACCCATGAAGACTATTAATAAATTCCACAAATATTTAAACAATCAACTTAGTAGTTTACAAATTAATTATAACCGTTCCAAGGAGATATTATATTTATTAAAGAGATACCATACCAACACGAATTTTATCAAATCTTTATTAATATAAGTGATAAATTTAAAAATATATATATTTTTAAAAAGTGGTAAAACTACAACCAGATTAAACAAGAGGTGAAAGACTTTTTTAACAATCATTTTTTGTATTTGTGATGGAAAAGTATTTATTTGATTAGAAAAATTTGTCTCAATGGACACGCAAGCCAAGGATTCACCCATGTCTGGTAGGATTTGCCATTGATGGGAAGGCTAGTGTTCGAATCCTGGGCTGGTGTATTGAGTTTTAAATAACATATATTTTTACTCTTCCTCCATACAAATTATGGTACACTTACTCTGAATTATACTTTTCTTTTCCTTACCCATTTATTGTGAATATACTCCATTCACGGTAGGAATTACTCTCTGAAAGGTCTTTTTTCCTACCAATGTCCTATTATATAATAGATTTCTGGTAGGAAAAAAGGCCTTTCAGAAAACAATTCCTATGCTGAACAGACTTTAGGTGGACTAGCAGGATCGTAAGTTAAATCTGTTATACACACACACACACACATANTATATATATATATATATATATATATATATATATAATTATTAGTGACATGTTTCACGGTCATACATATTTGAAGCATTCATATAAATTAGATTATAAAATAGGTGCTAGATTTATTTTATCAGTTGACTGTTCAACAAAGTGAATTAATCTATATAACTTAGTTAAAACTTCTTGAACTATTCAGGAGTGACCTGGTGGTCTAGGGGTAAGGTATATGACTTTTGCACTGGTGGTCCGGGGTTCAATCCTTGGTCCCGGTACAGATTTATCTGATTGACAAACCCTTCTTTCCCCTCTGACAAGACATGTATTAATCACAACTTGTGATTGTGTGAAATCCCAGACCTCCACCGTGGCTCGGATCCCACGTTAAACTCTAGATCCTCCATTTCATCTCACAATCCCCCTACCATCACACATTAATGTAAGTGCTTATAACCCGAACGGCTAGTAAGACGTGGTGCTAATAATAATAATTATTATTATTATATTCAGGACCATTAATATTATATTTTTACTTGATTAGCCTACATTACAGCTAAAATACTATTAATTCTTAAGTCCTAAACAAACTTTTTATAATAAAGGAATTATTTGGTCGCGTACTTCAGGATCTAGTATTAGCCCTAGCATAAAAAATTAAATATAATTTTTTCGGTTCTGAGAAATTTTGTGAAAATAGTTATCATGTTTATAAATAAAAGTTGGTATTTATTATAACTCTAAAGAGAGATACTTTTTTTTTGTAAAAAAGTATTTAATATGCTTAGAAAATTATATATATGTTTTGCCCCATCTCGTTCGCAAGATATTTCATTACGAGACAGTTTAATTTTAAAATCCTATCAGTTCTACACAAAAAAAAAATTCAAATATATATTTCCGAATTTTAGAATATATTTTAAAGTATTGTGTTTTTAGCATAGCTCTGAATTAAAATAAATTAGTATTTTTTTAAAAGATAAACCATAGTTATAAATAACTAAATGAATGGAGCAAATTAATAACGTTACTTAATAACAATTTATAAAATATTAACTATAATTTGTGTAATTAAAATATTTATGTTGTAGAGAAGAATTTAAAAATTTGCCATACTTTCAGTGCAGCATTGACTCGGAAGTTCGGGACTCAATCTCGACTTGGAGCACTTAGTTTTTATTGTTTTTATTTTAACTAGGGATTTTCAACCTTTTATTTACCACCCTTTCTTGCTAATCTTTTTTGATTAAATGGTTGAGATCATCGTGTAAACCTTATAGCTAATAAAATTACTAATTTTAAACTGTTTACTATAATACCAAATAAACTGAAATAAAGCTTATTTTCTAAAGTGTATTTTAAAGGTTATTATTTAAAATTTACTTGATATCTTAGCAATGACCAATAAGCAATGTTATCTTCTCACATTTTGTAAGCAAACTAGCCATAACGTTAAACCAAACACCAAACCATTACAATACCCTACAGGTAACATATTTGTACGCACCTTATACATGACAGTATTTTAGGATGACTTTGAAGAACCTTCAAGATGGAAATGCACTGTGTGACTTGTGCTGAGAGAATGATGGCTTTTTGGACTTCACAATGCCTTATTTATACAATGCGTAAAGGTAGGAACGTCATTCGGAGACAGAGGTAGCTCTCCCCTCTCCCTTAACCTCTGATGGCGAGAGAGTCTGCGAGCTTCGCAACAGTCATCGTCTGCATTTTGTATGACAAGGAGCAGCTAAAAAGCGTCTGGACGGGAACGACAGAGAAGAAGATAAGCGACAAAGGATAATGGATTAATGGAGAATCACAAGGACAATGTTAAGAGGAGAGTGGCCTTAAGGGTTCGCCTTGCTTTTCTCTGAAACACATCACTTATGGATGCATCACCTACTATATAACACCCCAATGGACATATACCTTATCACACACCCCTAATCGACATATTCCTCATCCCACCATATCACACCCCAATGGACACACTCCCCATCATCCCTACCACCCCCTCAAATGACACATTCCTCATTGCACATCCCCATCTGCCATCTCACACACTCAATGGACACATTTGCCATCCTCCATCCTACACCCTAATGGGCACATACCCCATCCTCCATACCACACCCCCAAATGACACATTCCACATTCACCATAACCCATCTCCCATCTCACACCCTCGATGGACACATTTGCCATCCTCCATCTCACATACCAATGGGCACATTTCCCATCCCTCATCCCAAAGCCCCAATGGACACATTTACCACCCCCCGTCCGACACCCCAATGAGCACATTCACCATCCCCCATCCCAACTCACACTCCCAATGAACACATCCCCTATCCCCCATCCCACACCTCCAATGGGCACATACCCCATTTTCCCAAAACACCACAAATTAACACATCCCCCATTCCCCATTCCAATCACCTAGGGTCATATACCCCACACCCCCATCCATCCCACACCCCCTATATATCTTTATATTCCCCGTTTATAATATAATATTTTAGAGTAGAAATAAATTATTTATATAAGTGTTATCACGTGATGCACAACCTAAACAAGTTTACTTTGTGCGTCACGTTCTACTAGCCGTTCATGATTTCCACATATTTATGCTAATGCAGTGAAGACGAGAAAGGTACAATTAGAGGAATTGTAATAGCACCTACGTGGAGGGAGAGTGAGAAACCATTCAGGAAAAAGACCCTAATATTATCTTAATGGGATCGGAATATCGATCTCCCAATCTAAGGAAGTCCAGTGTATTGTGATAGTGACGCGTTAGACCAATAAGCCACTGATTAATGTCACGTAAGTTTAGTTAATTATATATTTAAAAATAGGTTAAATACATATTAATTTAGGTTAACTAAAGCTTTTTTAGAATAGATACGGTAAGGCCGTTCTATATTGACTGAGCTTTCTTTCCACACAACTACTATAATAACTAGACCAGATATTTGGTGAGACAAAAACCTGACTCAATGGGCCAGTCTTCTCTCAGAAGCCGAGTCAAAGTATTAAGAATAAGTACTGTTCATTTTGAATTAAATTTGTAATTTTATATTGCAAAGTATGATCTCAGTATAAAAGGGAAGCAATCAGAACGATACATAAATGATAAGGAAAACAATATATTTGGGCAAACAAAATAAAATCTGAATTTTCAGTCCCGCAGGCTTTTGCAATATGACAATGCAACATATTTTAAAATTCCAATAAATACCATCGTTGAAACCTGTCATGAAACAATAACGTACTTAAACTATAATTCAATTTCATGAAGACCTATTGAAATCAAAACTGTATGGTATATTGAAATCAATGGTTCAGTGAATTACTCATTAGTTATAGGAAAAAAACTCTAGGACATGTTTCTTGCGGTCAAGAGTTGGAAAATCCTCTGCTACCACCTCTTTCATGACCTCATCCATAGAAAAGTAAGGCTGGTAAAACATAGTCTACATTTTCCTAGAGGTGTTTTATGACTGGAACTGTGATGTCCATCGACCATTTTGCTGTGACCTTGCTCTATATTTGGGATATCGCTACTAAGTATGGTGGGCTTGGGGTAAAGTGCTCACCTCAGGACCTGATGTTTGAGGTTCAAACTCAGTCTGGGTCGATGGATTTTTACAGCGTGATGTCGATTGTGGCATATAAAATACCCCTGAATGGATTGTTAAAATACCTGTCCTGTAAAATTTGTAAGCTCTTTATTGCTCACTCATAGAAATCCAGTGTGGAAAGCAATGGGAAGCTACCACACTTTTCCGAACTTTATTAGGAGATGTGCTTTCTCCCGAATGGTGAAGAAAGCTCTAATTGGCTGAAGTATAAATGGAAAGAACATCAAGACCAAACCTCGGGTTGAAGATTCATTAAAATATATACTAAATATGTAGTGGCAACAATTGAGAAATAATAATAATAAACTGACGGGTCTTTATGCATACGTTAAATCAATACAGGAAGTCAAACCCAATTTATCAGTCTTTTAGTAAAAATATACCCACCTCAGTGGCGTAGTTAGCTAACGCGCTAGTTTCGTGTTGAGATAGACTGCCAGGACGGGGAGATCAAGCTTATAATCTCGCTCGGGTGAACTTGAGGTGGTTTTTATGAAATGGTTTTCCACTCTACCTCCATGCCAATGAGTGTTCACTTCCTCTATATTAAACCTTCCCAACTCATAACCCATTAGTGTAGTTAGTACTTAATCGTATAACCCGAATGGATAGTAAGACGCGGTGATAAGTATTAAAGTAAAACTATTAAGGTATTGTAAGGATTTTTTGAAGATCTAAAGCTCAAATGGGGAAATTTGAACCATCAATAGGCTTCAAAAGAATTAGGACTACATTCAATCTTTCTGTATAAAGTACATAGGAATCTGCTAGAAGCAACGTTCTCCTTACAATAACTAGAAGTTCACTTTGAATGTTAGTATCAATTATCTTTTCGTTTAATTGATTACTTTACTCAGGGAAAACTTTCACACGTTTGGTATGTATACAATATAGACAGGATAAGAAAGGTATTTGAATCAAGATATTTTATTTCCATCTAGTTAGAAAACAAGAAACGCAAGTGAAAATGTACTGTAGGGTGTATGCGGGCTGTGGAAGGAGATTTGTTAAATGTTTTCGAGACATTAAACAACAGTAAAGGTTTACTAGTACCTGACATGTACATACTGATAGAAGAAGTACAGTAATTAATTACAACACAGTTTCCCTGCTGGGGTTTAATTTGACATACATAAAGTTCAAGGGAAAGCATGCGCACTAATGAATTTAAATCACAGTAATCAGTATTATTTTATTAACAACTTTTTTTTGCAATAGAGTCTCATAATAATCTTAAGATTTGACTTGCACATGAAGACAATGCAGGTATTTTGAACAAAAGTTTGAATATCATTGTTGACGCACGCTGGTCCGTCTGGACTTCACCAAGCTTTGAAAATATTGTGCACCAAGGATCACTTCCGGAACTTTTAGCAGTCTTTCTACAACAAGGTTACGGCATCAATTGATCCACAAATATTCCTTGGTCGAGACTTATCGGTACCAGTGGTCCATGGGAGATTATGAGCCACTATCAAGTAAGGTGTTGCTCATACCATTAATAGCCTTCATGGCTGAAACTTTACTTTATCACGACTTCTTGGAGAGAGTAAGTACTGTGGTCGCAAAAAAAAACAAACTAAATTTTACTGAATATTGATATTTGATTACCCCCTGAACCTTAAATGTTGTTTTCACAATGCAATACGTCAGTCTGTCGATCTGTATGTCTGTATCTCAGCCTAGAACCGAAATAATTTTACTGATTATGTTAAAGCTTAGTATTTAGGGGTTTCATAAGGTTTATCAAAGGATTTTTTTTAATTAGTTGTCTAACCTTAACATTATGGGTACCGGTAGTTTACATATGGGCAAAAAAAAAAAAAGTGAATTTCTCAAAATCCGCTCTTATGAATTTGATTAAAATTCGTATAAAGATACATTTTAAAATTAAAACCAAAATGGTGCGTCTTATTTTTCTACGAAAAAGACTAAGATGGTATTTCACATAGTTAGGTATCTCTAATTTTGATATTATCACCGCAGCTATTCGAGATACGAAATAACTTATCATTTACAGTTATATAACTTTTAAAAATAAAAAAAGTATATGAAATTAATTTTTATAAAACCAAAATTTCTGAGATATAGGCAGATATATTTTTCAATAGTGGTGTGCAAAAGGTCTAGTTTAAGGTTATGTTCCATGGTGAACAAAGATGCTAATTTTTTCTCAATATGTTTCTGGAATAGTGTATATTATTTCAATTGTTGTCTTTGGTGCAATATGAGGCTAATTTTTCCACCTTAATAATAATAATAATAATAATAATAATAATAATAATAAGCAAATCACATTAACTCATTATATTAATAATTATAAATATATTTGCCTAAGTATTTGTACATGCGTGTATTATAAAATATGTATTTGTGTGTTATTGTTTAAGTTACTGTAAATGTTCAAAGACTAGTAAATCTTAGAATTTAAGCTTAAATCGTAACATCACCAATATTAGGTGATAAAAGTCCAAAAATATTATAAAATGTTTATATTTTGAGCTTTTAGATGGTCTTATCTGTAAATCCTAGCATTTACAAACATGTCTTTGTTAAAGTAATCATAAGTATTATTTTAATTAATTAATTGTAGACTATTATTTTGGTTAACTATTTTTGTTTACCACCAAGCATTTTAATTCCAATAGGTTATTCTAGGTCAGTTTAGTTTAGGCTTGGCTAGGTTAGGTTATTGGTTTACTTTTGAGAGCTGGCCAAATCAAAAACTGGGGAGTTCCTCTCCCACCTGACATGTTCCTGAGTAACAAACACTCTTTGTTCGTATGTTGCAGTGGCTCAGGACCAATATCCTAACCTAGCCTTACCTAACATAATGGAATTAAATTATTTGGTGGTGAAACCAAAATATCTAAATAAAATAGTACAGTTAAATAATTAAAATAACACTTACGTTTACTTTAGCAAGGACAAGACGGTAAATGCTAGAATCTACTGATGAGAGCTGGTTAAAACTCATAGTGTAAACATTTTATAAGGTATTTCGGACATTTACCAACTGATATTGTTAAAGTTAGGATTAACTGGTGGATTCCAAAATTTAATATTTCTAGAATATTTACAATAATATATGTATATATGATTTATTACTATCCTATATGTTTAGATAGGTTCTTTAAATTATTGCTTTTGAACCAAAACTATTAAAAGATTAAATAAAAATTGGGGATTAAAAAGGTATAAAAGAGGAAGTGTACCCAAATTAGCGTAAGAGAGAGAGAGAGAGAGAGAGAGAGAGTGGAAAACTATTTAGGAATAAACACCCCCAGTCTGCGTGATCAGGATTCAAAGGCCGATCTCCACTTAACCGGTGAACCAGGCTGTGTGAATGAACCTGACATTTAATCCTGATTCTTACTTATGCACTGGGTATACTGCTAATAAAGTTTATGTAATTACTTTACACACAAAGGCAATATATATATATATATATATCTATTTATTACTTACTTACTCACTCTATGGCATCAGGAACTCGAAAGTTAATTGCCACACTTACAAAAGTACGCAACCTATCTCAATCTTGAGATAGTTCTAACTAGTCCACCTCATTACACCCTATCTCTTTCAAGTCCATTCTAAAGTTATCTTCCCATCTGCGTCTAGGTCTTTCCAGTGGTCTCTTCCATTGGGTCTGCCAGTTAACACCCTGAACATGGTTCTAGATTCTCCTATTCGCGCTGCATGTCCTGCCCGCCGTAATCTACGAGACTAGATTACCCTTACAGTGTAATATTTATTCAAGATAATCAACAGATTCGAGTTTAGTTCAAATGTCAGCTCAGACATGCGATTATATGCTTTGAAAATAAATAGCCCACTTCGGTGGCCTTGTGGTCTAACGCGCTACTATCGTGTTGGATTAGACTGTTTAAGACCAGGAGATCAGTGTTCGATCCCAGTCGAGTGCACCGAGGGTGGTTTTCCCTAAATGGTTTTCCACTTTCCATCTACGCAAATGTGGGTGCTCCACCTGTAAATTAAATCTTCCCAATCCCTAACACCTTAGAGTAATAATTAGTATATAGATGTAATAACCCAAACGGGCAGTATGACGTTATGTTAAAAATAAAAAAATACCATTACTACTAACAATCATATTATATAAACCATATGTCTGGCATATTAAATACTTGTTTGAAATCTTATGTTTATAGTCTCCAGTAAGTCTATTTATGAGATAAATAAGTGAGTCATAAAATGATTGTTGAAAAGATTCCTAGCGCTGTCAACTAAAACACAAACCAACTTCTTAACTAACCATAGTTTAATGTAGGAGCACGTTCAAGACATTTAGTTTGTGGTTACGTAGCATCATAAGAAGGGCGTGGCCCCAATCATTTTTCACTAAGATAATCATTGGTAAGCGAATGTAATGGTAGACTTCTAGACTTCGTTCTTTGTAACTTTGATTTTAAACATTACTAATATTTATTATACTTTTTGTACCCACATCGGTGGTCGCATGGTCTAGCGCAAGGGTTGGCAAAGTCTGTGGGCCCCGATCAACTTATAAGCTTATCAAATGTCCCGCGATCACTCATCGTTTTTACTCTCTAATTTATATTATTAAGAAAAAAAAAATATATATATATACATCTTATATTTAGGTTCAACCTTTCCTCAAATACGTATGCTACCATCATTTTAGCGAAAATTTATAATAAATAAAATGTACATCTTAATTTATTTAAATCTCTTATGACATTTTAGATTTTGACTGATCAAGGTTATTTCGGTCACTCAAATATTATTTGATTCGTTTTAACAAAATATTGATCCTTAGAAAGATGATGCATTTTACTTACGGGATGGACTGAAAATTGTCAATATCATTATCGACCCGTTGGCAAACTCTGGTCTAGTGCATCACTTTAGTGTTAGACTGTAGTGTCGTGGATGGGGAGATCGGAGTTTGAATACCGATTGGGTGTACGAAGGGTGGATTTACCTTAATGGTTTCCCATTTTCCTTGCATGCAATTGCGGGATTATTCTCTTAGATTCTACCATCCACATTCCTATTTCATTAAAAAATAATGCACACTCTGTTTACCATGACATGTAGTGGTCCTACTTTGACGGACTACAGTATAGCCCTTAAACCTATTTTATAAGCTATACCATAGTGGAATAATGTAAATTAGGTCGCTACAAGGTAAACGGAGTGTACTTGTAAAACGGAGAAAAAATATTTATGGTTACGTTATCAAAGATTTTCAATATACATGAAAACTCTATGATTTATATGTATATTTAGATATATCTCCATATTCACTCCACCACTAGGGAGTTCACGAAGTGTAGTAGTTCCTCATTGCCTTTCACACTGAATTTCTATGAGTGAGGCGGAAGGGCTTAGTCATTTTGCAGAAAAGGTATTTTCACGTGCCTTCCAGGGTAATTTTACATGTAACAATTGACATTGGACAGACGGTTTTACTTCCCCTCCGAATGAAGTTGTGATACATATTCTTATTACTCAAATAAAATATGTTGACCTAAGCTGGGTTTAAACTCACGAACATTGGGTTCTTAAACAAGCACTTTACCCCAAAACCACCGAGGTTGAAATAAATAAATATTTGTTTACACTAATTAATAAACTGAATCTAATTACAGATAGTTTTCCATTGGTTTAATATAACTAGCTTTTAGCAACGTTTAAAATCTTGAACATAGAAAGTTTAGATAATCTCCTACCTTGTTTGAATATATTGGGTTTAGCTATCAAACCTGGGCTCAATCACAAAATAAAAAAAAATATTGCTCTAGCATAGTAGGAGAGTGCAAACATTTTTGAGAATAATTAAAAAAATCTTCTAGAAATACTTTTTTTTAATTACTTGTTTAAAACTCTAAGTTGCCACACTTACACCTACACGCTAAGTAGCACATTAGTTTTTGAAGTAAAAGTTCTCGTACATAAGGTCGTAATGCTCTTTTAGTAGTTAAATATTGATAAACATGGTCGTTATTATACAGGTTGACAATATTATTGATGCTTGCACACTATTCTTATTTTATTTACATTAATTGGTAGCCCAAAAAAAGTACATTTTTTATGAAAAAATAATCTGCATTGGTGGGCACGGGACTAGATCTCAGGCTCATCTAGTCTGATTTGCCGGTGGCGGGGAGGTTGGTATTCTAGTCCCCGCTTGTGTAAGTGCTTTTTATAAATAGTCTCTCATTCTTTCTCCACACAAATGAGGGTACAATACTCTTAATTATACCTTTCTCATCTTTACCCCTTACCTCAGTGAAAATTCGTATAGCCCGGATATGTAGTTAAACGTAGTGATTTATGAAGTATTTATATTAAAAATGCAACAAAATAGTATCCGCATCTTACTATACTTTCCAACCAAAATACGTTGATGCAAATTTCATCCTTTTTGTGTGCATATTCTATCTATCAAATGTATCACTAGAAGAAATAAAAGATAGCTTGCTTAAATCCTATAAGATATTAATAAAAAATATTACAAACTCAAGGCATGTGACGTTTTCTTAAAGCGCGATGAATTCAACTAATTATGAGTCTTTAAGATGTTTATCATGGAGGTTTCTGTTAAGAAATGTAATTCTTTACCACACATTTAGTGTAAGAGCCTCAGATGTATCCCTTGAAAAAAAATCCCCCTCCTATTTCATTCCATTAGATTAAAAACTACTATTACCACTTTATAATTGTAATTTTATTTTAGTTTTTCACAACTATAAAAATAAAACAAGCCCATTTTATAGCAACAAACCATAATGAACTGCTGAAAAAATAACGCACGTAATATACGACCTGCCATAATGTATTTATAAGTTAGATGAAAGATCTCAGCCTCCAGAATGTGTTTTTACAAGATTCACATAGTTTCATAACTACCCACAAGTCCCAGACTTGAAACTAGGAGAAAGAGAGAGGCTTTGAAAGAGATAAACTAGAGAAAGGAATGAAAAAAGAAAATGAGAGGAGAGTGGAGGACACACATGAATTGCGAAGGTATATTAAAACAACGTAGGCCTACACATTAGAATATATTATGAGAATACTCAGTTCTAACCAAGTAATATCCAGACAGGGAGTTTTTTGTATTTTAATTGATTGAACTCGACAACTATTAGCTTGAGAGTCAATAACTACCAAAATAGTTTCATATTTTAAAATTGACACCAGGACACGGGAATCGAACCCGGGACCTTTGGCTTAGTATGCTAATGCTCTAACCCAGTGGTTCCCAACCTTTTGTGGCCCATCTTCCCTTTCTGGAGGTTGACTAACACCTATCGCCCCCTTTTCATTTTCATTGTATGCCTAATTTTAATTTGAAGTAAAGTGTAAATAATAAAGCAGTTTTATTATTTTAAACAATTTTACTACCGTGTATAAAAACAATCAAAGCAGTTTTATCCAGTCACTCTTAAATAAAATAGAAAAAAAAATTAAAATATACATTTTTTACAGATTTTTTTAAGAACAAAGAAGTGAAATAATTAACTAAGATCATTGACGTACATTTAAAAAACAGGAGTACATGTTTTCATTTTAAAATTGGAATCTGGAAAAAATTAAGTTGACAGTAACTTCTACTGTACAGTACTATTTTAATTTTTCCCCCTTTGAATACTCATCGCCCCCAAATCGCCCCCC
>CABFWB010005604.1:0-21994 GCA_902151455.1 Timema bartmani | reverse complement strand
ATCGCCCCCAAATCGCCCCCCACTTATTTATTGCCCCCCTGATAACCCAAATCTCCCACTTGGGGGCGATCGCCCCCAGGTTGGGAACCACTGCTCTAACCACTGAACTTTCCAGGAATCGTCCCGTGCCCAGGGTCATTCTTCACTCATATTTTAAAGCAGAGTCTATGATGGACGTGCGGAAATCATCGGCTACAAATGTGTGATTTATTAAGATCACGCGCTATCAGATAACGCAGCCACCTTCAACTCGGTAGTTGGATTTTGGCGGCCACTTGTTTATTATAATTGTAAGGGATTGCATATTTTAAGAATCAAATAGCCAAAGCTATTATATTTGTTTTACTGAGGATCTACTCACATCTAGATATCAAATTCTGATTTTCGCACGTCCATCATAGACTCTGCCTTAAAATACGAGCGAAGAATGTCCCTGAGCACGGGAATATTCCTGGTTAGCTCAGTAGTTAGAGCATTGGCGTACTAAACCGAAGGTTCCGGGTTCGATTCCTGTGTTCAGGTGTCAATTTTCAATTTTCAGAATATGATATCAGATGCGAGTAAATCCTCAATAAAACCATTTAATGGTTTGGCTACTCGATTATTAAAATAGTTTCAAATAACTAACGTTATTTAAGTGTAGTTCTACTTTTATAGTGAGGAGGAAGCAACAGTTTGTAAGGTCATGTTGACGTTAAAGGATTACAAGAGGGCAATGTGAAACTGCTACCAACAAATACGACATTTTCAGATGAGTCGGATTATATTCGGTGTTGAGGATTTTAAATGGCATTACATCATTCAAAATATAACGGTTTCTAAATATTAAGGGATATAAGGTTTTATATTTTTGGAAAAAATCTTAGACTGTATTTGAACCAATATTAGCTGAGGACATGATAGTAGCTTTGAAATCTGATTGTATTTTTTAATTTAATTTATTTGAGGTATTTAACGCTCACTTTCATAACCAACTGATTATATCAGCACATGACTTATTAACTAATATAAATCTCTAACAAACACAAGATCCACCCCCTGCCGTTAATTCATCCCTGTGAAATGGTAGGCCCACATTTCATCAATGATACATCTTTCGGCCATGCTGGGAATCAATTCCGGGCCCCTTAGCCAAGTAGACATTACAATTAACTTAGCTATAAAAAGAACATATTCACCACACTACATATAATTAGGCCTATTTATTCCCACTAACTCTTTGTAAACAGCCAATAATTAAGTGGCTGTGCTTTTATGGTTGTTGAATATGTATTTTAAAAGTTAAATTAGAAGTTTAGTGTATTTGTGTTTTGGTGAGTGATTTTAGTTAAGTCGGAGTTATTTTTATCATTGTTTGTGAGTATGCCTAGAAATTGGCAATCTGGAAGACCTAGGAAAAGAACTAAAAAATCAAAATGCAAAAGAGCGGAGTGGAAGAAGAAAAAAGAAGCCCTTCTAGATGCAAGCAGAACTAATCTTTCGTAATTTGCACATTATAACTATAAAAATATTATTATCAATTTTCCTAGTTTTGTTAATCAGAGGTATTAAATATACAAGTTCTATTAACTATAAGGAATAAATATAATTGAAACAATTATTTTTAAATTATTATCTGTCCACTGTCATTACATTTTTTTTTTTTATTTTTTACTTAGCACCACGTCTTACTACCCATTAGGGTTATACTTTTAAGTACTAATTACGCTAATGGGTTAGGAATTGGGAATGCTAAATTTAGAGGAAGTGAACACACATTTTCTTAGAGGGAGAGTGAAAACCCGTTTAGGGAAAACCACCCTCAGTTCCCCGGCCGAGATTCAAACCTCGATCTCCCCATCCTCGGAAGTCTAGCTCAACACAAAACTAGCGCGTTAGCTAACTACGCTACCGAGGCGGGTTACATTTTTATTCTTGTGCGTTTCTAAGCTATCTAACTTTAAACTAATTTTTCTATTAATTTTCATTAGGGACGTATCTTGAAGAATATATGCCCCTAGAAGCTATTTGTAAGTGTTATCTAAAATGATGGTTCGGGCTTTGAGCATCCTTCCACTAACACCTAAATAACAAGAAATTTTTATTTTTCATATTAAAATCTTCTCGTATTTAGTCGTTACAGCCATTTTCATTAACTTTTTAACTTTCAAAAGTAACTCATCATTTAATCACCCTAAAACCAACTTCCCTTAAAAAACCAATACACTGTGTGTTTGGTCAGGTGAAACACTCCTTAGATATCTATTTTAAGCCAAATCATAAAAATTGATATAAAAAAAATTTGTAATTTTTATAAATTACTCATGAGCTAACTACTCTTAATTTAAGGTCTAGGATCAAAATCAAATAAACATCCCAAGACAAAACCATATAACATACAATATCAACATACTGCTGTTTCGGATCAAGGGCTACGGACAAACCGATATGGAGACAGATAGAAATATAAAATCCACTTTTTTGTTCGGAGTCACATAAAACATAAATATAATTTATAATCTCGAGGCCAATAATTTTCACGATTTCTCTTTTAGGTAAAAATGTTTTTTTTTAATTATATTTTATATTTAGCTCAAAATTGATATCTGGGAATATTTTTTAGTAAAAATAGTTTAATTTTTAATTTTTACTAGCATAAAAAAGTTGATGAGGGTTAACAAATTATTGATTTTTGGAAATTTAAATTAAAAAAAGTTTTGAAAAATTATGTTAAAACATGTATATAAATAGTTTTTATTGCGATTGACAAGATGATGTGTTTATTTTCCCGGGGAAAACTTGCCTAAGAGAGTTTACTGAATACATATTTTTGAAAATTTTATTCTAAGCTATATGAGAAAGGTTGTATGATTGCGTCGTAACATTTATTTATAAATGTTATTTAACTCACAATTATCTTTTTCTGATATTTGTTCCTATGTTATTCAGTACAGTCCGTGTTGTTGATAATCCTAAGTAGTCTTAGTCCCAAAAAATCGGATTATTGAGACATCACTGTTATTCAAAAATTATAGGTTTTCGACTACAACTCTAGCTAAAAAAATATTTATGCCTGTTTTTTATGAAGACATAAAAAACTATAATATTTTGCATAAAGCTAAATACTTTGATCTATATATTATTGATTGTAAACGACCACATCTGTATAACATATGTTGTACCTTTTGAAAGTACTTTAAACACATCTTTAAGGCTATGTTGGGTGGCTGTCCTACATAATGCCGTGAAATACACATCACTTACACTCGTCTGAAAGGTGACGTTTCCAAATGGGACGTGATTGCTAACTTTTATTATTTTTTTACTTGAGTGTTTAGAAAGAAGTAGAGGTTACTCCTGGGTCAGTATAGGTCCCCACACGCTGTACGTTCTCTTCATACTTTAAGATTCTCATCTACACCCACACGCAAATACAGTCACTGGTGTTTCGACAGTCAATAATAAAATTATATAATATCTTGAGAAATAACTTACTAATAATTTGCGATTATGTGAAAACCATTAATTGGTGAATACCTACATTTGCATTATGAGAGATATAAATCATTAAACCTAAGGACGTTACTGTGCTTTCGTCCCTTACCAGAAGAAGTACATATCTTTCTTAGTAAATAAGTTTTTAATACCTTTCCTTGTTTTTCATCACTGGGTTATTGGACCATGTGAGAATAGACACACCTTTCGACACATGGTTATTGTAGCATGGACCAGACACTCAATTTTCAACACTGGATTATTGGAACATGGGAGAGCAGAGAAATATATGTTTAAACTCGAGTTTATTGGAACATGGGAGGGAAAACAGGCATGTTTCAACACTAGTTTGTTGGAACACGGGAGAGCATACACACGTATGTTTCAACATCGGGTTATTGGAACATGGGGAACAGACACACGCATGTTTCAACACTGGGCTATTAGAACATGGGGGAACAGACACAGCCATGTTTCAACACTAGGTTATTGGAATATGAGGAGCAGATATAAGTATGTTTCAACATGGAACATGGAAGAACAGACGTCCCATGTTTCAACACTGGGATACTGGAACATGGGGAGCAGACACACGCATGTTTCAACACTGGGTTATTAGAACATGGGGGAACAGACACAGGCATGTTTCAACAATGGGTTATTGGAACATGGGGAACAGACGCAGGCATGTTTCAACACTGAGTTATTAGAACATGGGTGAGCAGACATACCTATGTTTCAACACTGGGTTATTAAACACGAGGCAGTAGACGCAGGCATGTTTCAACACTGGGTTATTGGAACATGAGGGAGCAGATGCAGGCATGTTTCAACACTGGGTTATTAGAACATGGGGGAGAAGACACATGCATGTTTCAACACTGGGCTATTAGAACATAGGGAACAGACACAGGCATGTTTCAACACTGGGTTATTAGAACATGGGTGAGCAGATATACGTATGTTTCAACACTGGGTTATTGGAACGTAGGGGAACAGATATACGAATGTTTCAATATGGAACATGGGAGAACAGAATCACCCATATTTCAGCACTGGGTTATTGGAACATGGGAAGCAGACAATTTCATTGTCCAGCATTTAACCCTTTCACAACCAGCTTTAATTATGAGAAAGATAGTATTATAATTATATAAACCTCAATATTTGATTCATTCATCACAACATGATATATATGTTTCCAAATTAGTATTTTTTATTCTTCTAAAATTTTTTTTTTATTAATATATATAAAAGAGAAGGAAATAACTCTTACACTATTTGATAATATATATAGATGGTATGGTAGTTAATAAAATAAATTCTCGGCTAAGAGCCTGGATAAAATATATAAGGGGAATATTAACCAGGTAGCATCCTGGGGGTAGGTTTAGCACTTATCCCACTTTGCTGGTGATATATTTTAGTTTTTCATTAGGCGAGCATTGTTTGAGGATGATTGCCTCTTATTAATTATTTATTAAGTTTAATGATAAGCGGGTGAGTTCATATTAGGAATGTGCCTGCCCGCACAATTTCTTGAATTTGACTTGATATAAATTGATGAGAGGTTGAGTGAGTTTCGAATTTTGGCAGGATTCTAGTAAATGGTAGTGATCATCATTTATTTGTCATTTATTATATTTTACGGATATTGAAAACAGGTAGGAAGTCATAAAGCACATAAAATGACGACATGTCTATGTTACACCACAAAAGTGAAATTGGCTATTTCATGAACTGGTCAACTCCAAGTGCTACCCAATTCATGAACTGGATGAGTTTTTGCTCGGTCCACGAAATGTACAAGTGAAGAACAGGAAGAGCCCAAACCTTTAATCATTTTTAAATTGAAGGTTAGGTTTAGTTTAGTGGGTTAATTTATAATTCTGAACATATAATATCCGAAAAACTAATTTCAGTAAAGGTTTAAGTAGATATGATAATGATTTCCAATTAATGAAATTGGCAAGAGTTCATGCAATTTTTGCCAAGTTCATGAAATTATAAAGAGGAAAAGCCAGTTCACGGAATTGAGCTAAATTTGTCCAATCCGTGAAAGGGGCAGTTTCACTAATTTGGTGTAGAATCTGTTTTGAACAGATAGTTGACCAAAGAAAGAGTTATGCAAACTACCAAGCAACCAAATAGGACATGTAATATGTAAGTTTGAATACTACCGACTAGCTCAAATAAATTTGGAAATATTAATATAATCAGGCTCTCTTAAGTTGGGGTGAATTAATATTGTTAAAACAAATAATTTTTTAGCACTGCGTCCTAATGCCCATTTTGGTTATACGCCTAAACACACACACTAATCTGATAGGTTTAAAATATAATTTTCTTAAACCTCATACGTTAGTAAAAGTTTTGTGTTCAACTAAAATTACTATTTATCTATATCTATCATAAGCACACAATCTCTCTTGCACAATTGTCAGAGAATGTATGAGTGATGAAGATGGCTAGATCTTTCACGTCATCTCGAAATAAAATCCTAAGAATAAACACCGGTGTAAAAAGCCATGGCAATTAGAGGAGAATAAATTCGTTACATTATTATGAAACAGCATAAACAATGACTTAGCAACAATATTTAATCATCATAGCACCATAACCAACAATACGATGATATTTATAAACATAATTTCTCGCAAGCTACTATACAGCCAAATCTATGATAGGTGCTGATGTTTTTATATAGAAAATGTATACTTACTATCGAGATTTATATATGTCCATATTATATTTTATTAATATGTACAGGCTTTCAGTGATGATATATTTATGATAAAGAATTATATGATTAAGACACCACAGCTCCTTTTCGATAGCAGGATGGGGGAATATTTAAAAGATTGAAAGTTTTTATAGAATTATTAAAATATTTTATAGACTATGTTAGCGAATAGTAAGTCTAAGTCTTATGTTTAGGTTGTTCTAAATACTGACCCTCTCATTATGATATATTAATGTGACCTTAAAATATATAACTATATTAATATCATGCTAAAACCATGTTATTTAATTTACATTTTACATTCTAATAATGAATCTGACTAAACAAAGCATTCTTAAGTTACGATGCCTACACAACCAAATCTATGAGAATTGATTGGTTTGAAAACATCAGAGGGACTCAAATGATAAATAGTATTTATTTGAAATAAGTACGAATTTATCAAGTAGATATTAACTCATTTAGCTCTTTACAGGCCCGTTGAAGAGGCTTGATAACGGAAAGAAAGTGTTTATGGCACTTTATTTATTTCTGGAATAAAACCCCTATTTGGCTTCCATTTTTCCTCGTTTCTGTCTCTTTACGCCCTCTCGAATACTTAACGATCAAGTTAATCACGAAGAAACCGTCAAATACTGACATTAAACCGTGGGATAGCATGAACTTTTCTTTCGTTCTTCAGTAAGGTTAAGGAAACTTCTTATGGGCTTCATTGGATCTGTGGCAATAAGTGGATTTATTTGAGATTTCACACGGTGGATTGCATCATTAGGAATTTTCAAAGGCACAACACTACGGTCAACTACTGATGCCACCTAGTCCATTCAAAAGCGATTTATGTGCCCTTAACATATTGTTGATAGTTGATTAGTATATCATATCATCAATCAATACCACAAACCTCTACCCGTTTTCATTGAAAGTGCTCGGATATTAGATATTTGTGCATATATACCCCTTGTCCACAGTTGAGGAAAGCTTGTCAATGGACTACAAAATTGGGTGGTTATGAATTTAAATAACACAATGTTTTCCCGTTTCTGCCTTTCTATGCAAATGATTGACACATGATCAGAATACATTTTTCTAATAAAGTAACTGGCTGCTAGCCCACTAAACTGATGCACTTTAAGTGGTCTATGTTTCCCTTAAAAATGATCATTCTAAATTGTAAATCTCAGTCCTTTTCAATTATACCAACCATAATTTAGCCGTCTCTGCCTCTTTGGAGTATGGATTGTAGGGATTTAAGTGAGGAACAAACAGCAAATATTTTAAATAATACAATTTTTAAATCTTAGCCATTCTTACTCTATACTCCTCGATCATGACCAAAGCATGGATTAAAATCGAAGACAGTTATAATTTATGAAGTGACTCACAATATGGCTCTAAGCCTCACAATTTTTTGTCATTTTTACCATTCCGTCACTGCATAATGCATATGCTTGCTATCAAGATATAAGTATTTATAGATATAAAAATCATGACATTTAGACTAGATCTATTAACAGCTTTGGTCTTGGTTGTTTCACTACTATTTATAAAACAAAGTGTCAGTCTATATGTCTGTTTCTTAAGATCTCTGGAACCACTTAACTGATTGAGATGCAGTTTTTTTATATCATGTAGATTTAATTGGGATTTATTTTTTTAGGCTATTGATCAAACAAATTAACTAAAAAAAAGTGATATATTTTAAAGATTTTGTATTAAAACGCATGGTGAATTTTCCTCTTGAATGTAGAATTAATTATGTATATGTATAGCTTAGTCACCAAATCCAAAGAGCAATAACAGAATCCATTTAAATGGTAAATACAAAGAGAAATCATATTTTGGTTTGGTTGGTTGTTTTGAATTTCTAGTTCCTTATAAAGGAAATTTAATTAACTATATATTCTATTATTACTAGATAACTTTTGAATAGATTTGAAAGCTGTGTTTTTTATATACTATTTAATTTATCTAGAAAGTTTAAGTTTATAAGCAGTTTAAATTTTATTTATGTATTCAAGGACCTGAAAAGTGACGTTAAAGGCATTAAGGTGTTTTACATACATTTTGGAGTGGCAAAAGCGAGGACTGCCAAAAGTGTATCTATTTATATGACTTCAAGAAAAAAATCAGATCCCAAAATACAGATTCCGTGATAGGTTCGGAGATTCCGGATTCAAACATCGACCAACAACTGCATGCAAGTAATTAAACATATAGTACATGGTTTATATGAACTTTTTAATCTATCGTCTCCATAAATGCAACAACAATTATACAAAGAGCTTTCAAAGAGCTACTTTGACAGGAATAACGGATATCCCAAATACCGTAGACACCATTCTGATGATGAAAGGTGTTTGGCAAAGATCCGTTGTTGAACGTTAGACATAGACAATCATTCTATTCACACATTAATAAGGAGCTGTGTAATTTCATCAATTTATTTTAGGCTTATTAAATGCTTATTAAATTGCATTATTGAATGCAATTGTTTTTGTAAACAAAATTTCCTTTAAGAAGACGGAAATAAGGTTAATAAACTAAAATACCAAGAATATGTGGTCTTTTTTTACATTTAACTTAGCAGTAAATGTGAATCTTGAGAAATTTTGATATTCTAATTGTAAAGCGTTGATGGTGGATGGAAGATTAAAGAGAAATAAAAATAAGCAAAAAATTTCACTGGCTTTCAAAATATTTAATTTTTAACAATATTCTGCCATTTAAAGTTACTAAAGATGAGAGGTAATTAAGATAAGACTTCCAAGAGGATTTTAAGCCACCTAGTAAACTCTTTACCAGTTGCTGACGCCATAAATCAGAGTATTAAGTTGAAAAGAGAGTAAGTTAACATAAAAATCTTCAAGAAACTTTCATAAATCGGTGTGGGAGAGCTAGAAGAGAAGGAACACTCTAAATAATAATTTGAACAATTAAATAGATGGTTAAAATGAGTAAGAGAGGTAGAAAGAAGAATAACTGTGACAAAAACAATTGAAGCTCTACTTTTCTGGAACCTTAAAATAATATTGCCTTGCTCCTAAAAATCTCTGGACTCCGAGTCTAAAAATATTTAAAATAAATTTTCCGGAGCTCGAATAAGTATTTTTTTTATGTAAATGAATTTAAAGTAAATTGTGCATGTTTCAATGAATCATCAAGAAGTATAAGATTTCTGGCACCATCCTGGACTAAATATTAAGATTTAAATCTTAGGCAATTATGAAGTGTAAGATGCTGCACTGACCTATAAAATGATGAATTTTAATATTATATATATATATATATATATAAACAATAACTTATTTTAATATTATATATATATATATATATATATAAACAATAACTATAGTATTTACTTGGTTATAGGCTCAGCCAATATAATAAGTGTCTTGGAGAATTCACTTAAGATTCTAAAAAATATATTTAATTATGTGAGAAAGAGCCTAACTATCTTCTACATCTTTAACTCTGGTTGACCATTCATTTTACCCAGACTCAACACGTTCATCAATATGCTTTAGAATGGTACTGCGATAGTTTTAACAATCCAATATTATGCATCAGATCAATCATAAACCTAAGAAGATAGTTAAAATTGAGTGATATCAAATTTATTTCAATTAAGTGATATTTTTAGGAAATCAATACATAATTGACATGTTCTATTTATATGATTAATTAATATTTAATATTTAAATTAGCACACATTTATAATAATGATGTTGAAATACATATGCATTATGCTATCAAGTGCTCTACTTATATTGTAGGGGTCAAATTGGTCTTCAACTTTACCATAACAAGTTTGGGGGAAATTGGTAGCCTATTAAAAAATTATTATCAGGTAAGGAAATCAAAGCGAAGAAACTACCACGTAGGTCAAAGTTTTCCAAATATTTATTTAAAAGGAAATGAAACTCCCAGGAAATGAAAGTTCAACAAGGATAGTAATCTCAACAGTTCTTTAATATTCGTCATGAGCACAGTGACCATTTATAAAAAAAACTCTTTAAATAAAAAGTAAATGAGCTAGACAAAATCAGTGATGCCAGTGACAAACATTTAAAAACAGTTGTGATAACTGTGTGTTGAAAACTGAACTAAACATAGCTGGCGAGGTAAATAAATACCCCAGAACGATCATATGCATCCCCTTTAGCATCGGATGTTGTTGGACGTTTAGTATGTATGAATAATTGGAAATTTTCCATTTGGCTGGCCCTTCAAGTTGAAAAATTTTGTCAGGGTGGTGTGCATTATGAAATATCTTGAGTAACTTACTTCCATATCTATTTTTTTTCAACCAAATTCATTTCTAAAGCCATTTTTGAGCTTTGAACTTTGAGCAAAAGTGCGAATGTAGGTACTCGTTGACGAATTATTTATCCAAATTGTCTTTTAAACAATATTTACAATGTATTCACTAATTTAATAATTTGTTGCTTATCTATAATTTGTATCGTATCTGAAAACTAGTTAAAAAAAATTATTGTACTCTTTCAACCGGTCTAGCATGACAAGATATTTTTCTAAAGTCATCTCATTTTTTTTTTTAGTTTACTTATTTTGCTTGAGTAGACATGCGTGGCACCTGAAATTCTACTTTCCCCTGACTCCACTACCTAGGTCTATTCGTATGTTCCAGTGTGGCTCATAGGAAATAGTGGTCCTGGTATACCCTCTCGACCCCCGTATGGACTTTAAAATTTGGAGATTAAGTATTTGTCCAGTTATAAAAGAGAGTATACATTTTACATACAAACAAGTGTTGGAACTTGAAAATATCAAAGCAACTCAAAGTACCCTAAACCTTATATCCAAAAAAATCAGAGATTTTATAACTCTATGGGTAAGTTAATTAAACAAGTAATCATAATTTTATAACTGAACAAATATTCTTATATATAGAAATTAAGAAAAGGATGCACTAATTATATTAATACGTTCAAACAGAATAAAATTTCAAAGTATTTATATATTGTAGAAACACTCATTTGTTTATTTGTCCTCATTTTAAAGTGGACTTTAAATTATAGTTAAGATTAAATATCCAGAGCCATTATATTTATAAGTAAGTACTTTTCTTTAATATTTTGGTTTAGGAATCTTTTAAATGCATTTGGAAACATTAAAATAATACATTTAAGCCAGGGGTATTAGTTGCAAACCAAATGACTTCTAAATATTAAATGTTTTTGTCTTCAGGTCAACAAAATATTATTTCTTTCTAGATAATAATATTTTTTCTTATTTATACAACTCATAATTAAAGGAGACATTATAACAATGAATAGTTTAAAAAATATATCCAATATTTACTAAGAACGATTCCAATTTGTTATTTCTTTCGTAAAATAAAATATAATGGTTTATGTCTTAACCATTTTCTTGATGCTATCGGTTTATAGTGACCTTGGTCGTGTCTGACCTCCCAACCTTTTTCAAAAACAGCCATTCTCTAACGTCCCAGTGCTGTCCCCATCACGATGGACCATTAGCCACAGCTTCTCCAGTGAAAATGAAACATCACGTAATCCTAGTGTAAGTGCCCTCATACACGAAAGACCTCCCTCTCCTCTTTGTATGCCACTAGGTCAAGGCCATTGACTCCTTTCCTTTTCCTGGGCTGAAACTGACTGGCCATCCACGGCACGGAACAGACAATGTTGAGGAAGTAGTAAGAATCGATCGAGTCTCTTATTGTCTTCTCTTACTCAGGAATGAGTGAATTGTAGCGTATGGTGATGAGATCGTAGTTCAAATGTTTTATATGTCCGAATCTTGACGTGAAGTGACTATCAGTCAGATAGTGTACACTAACTTAGGGCTTGTGCAAGATGGGACCGTGATTTGTGCTAATGTAGCTTTTGTTTACTTTTAGCACGGGATAGGTCTAGGGATGAGTAAGGTTCCATTTAGCGTAAGTATACCCGCATATGCGTGGAGGGTGAATGGAAAACCATTTTGGAAAAATACCCCTAATATACCCGACTGGAATTTGATCCCCGATCTCCATGTCATCGATAGTCTAGTCTAACACAAAAGTGACGCCTTAGATAATGCGGCCACTGAAGCAGGTATGAGTTAGCAGATTTTGTTTAACCTCTACATGTGTATACTATTATGTAGGTTATGCATGAGGAATGTTGAATTCAAAGGAAGTGTGCCCATATTCACGTGGGGAGGGGGGGGGAGAGAGGGAGAGAGAAAGAAAGAGAAAAAGTTATACCACTATGCAATAAGCCACATTCACTCAGCTGTAATTCGGATTCCGACCTCCCTAACGCCATTAAATAAGACTAAATGAGCTTGACAAGCCTACCAACGACGGCTTTCTTGTAATAATCTACTATTCTTTTAAAACCGCTTTCAAGTATTTATTTAATGATTATTAATTAAACTGATTTCTTAAACGTAAACTTTAGTGCCAATGTACTTATCATATTTAATGTAAATTAATAAAACTGGTATAGAAAATTTTATATGGTGGAGTCAAAAGAATTAGACGATTAGTAATTTGAAAACTAACACTTTAATAGATAAAAGCAAACCACATAATACACTTTTTGAAGATAATTTCACTCAGGTGAGCTCCACCGGACGTTAGGAAAGCCTCAGCACGTTGTCCATCACTTTTCTCAGCATAGATTGTTTAATTGTTTCTGCCCCATCCTTGATAAAAAATATTAGGGTAAAACCAGACTTTGCTCAACATATAAGGGGTGAGTATTGATTTTCTAGTTAAACAGTGAAAATAACTGTTCCAAATTATTTTTTACCACGTTTTAGTACCCGTTTGGGCTATACGCGTACTTTAATCACGCCAATGGAATAGTAATGAAGAATGTGTTATTTTAGTGGTAAGATACAAAAATTCAAGTGTAGGGAGATTGTAAAACAAGTCACTGGCAATCTAGTCCCAACACACGTTAGACCATGTGAGCACCGATACAGGTTATCATTATTACAAACACTCTTAAATATAAGCTATAATTTTGTACAGTACATATGTTTGGACATGGATTAAAAAACGTATAATATTACTAGGTGTACTTAAAATATAATGACTATCATAAATGTCTGACAGATCCATACCTGTGGGCATGTGGAGAAAGGCGTAAGCTGCAATCTGTTTGGTTTACCATTGACGCGGAGGTTGGGGCCAGAGTTCCAGCACATTATAATGTATTTTTTCCTAAATGTTTTCCAACTTTGACTTAACGCAAACATGGATATATGACCTTTAAGTTCTACTTAACTCATTATTACCCCATAAGTGTAGATATGAGGATAGGCCGGATAATTAGGTAAACATAAACTATCGGCACTGTCATGAAATTTACGCCTTTTAAATTAAATCGGTTCTCTTTTATGATAAATGGTAATTGGAGATCCTATTGTTTTTGTTTTTTATAATTACTCAAAGTTAATAATAGTTTACTTATTGGAATTATAGCTGAGTATAAAACGAATTTAACGTTTCAACTGAAATGGAAGCTCGAACTATTTATTAACTATTCAAAAATTCCATGTAATTCATATTATTTACTATTTTATATAAATCATTTATATCTTATATATTATATTATAGCTATAATATATATAATATAAATAACTTCTATCATAAATATCATATATATGTCTATATTTGACATATAATATAATATATAATATCATATAAATGTCTATAATATTTGGTATATAATATACGTATAGTATATTATATCTATAATATTTTATATAGAATCTAAGTATCTATATACGTACAGAACATTATATATATAATAAATATACACATATGTATAGTTAATATATTATATAATTACAACCTATATATTGTCTATATATTGACTAATGTATTAAATTAACAGTTAATTAAATCCTTAATAATCCTAAGTAAATAATTTTGCAAAACATTTTATAAAAATACCCCTGTTAATATAAAAAAAAACAAGGGTTACTATACGAATTATCAGTTTTCACATATATTTAAGTTATCAGTTTTCCCCCTGTACAGTAGACCTTGTTTTTTTGTTTTATATTAACAGGGGTAGTTTTATATATAGTAGTATATATAGAAAATATATACATTTAATTATATATTATATTAACAATTCTTCAACTATAAAACTATAAGGATGTATTATATAATTATATATAATATGTATATAAAATATATAAATATAAAAATATTATAAAATATATATTTTATGTAGGATATATATATATATATATATATATATATATATGTGTCATCTGTAAAAAAATACGGCCCACATAAGGCTAAAGGTTAAGATATTTTCCATAGTTTAAAGACAATAGGTTTAATTTATTATTTAATCATTACATTTCAATATAAATCTTGGTATTTTATTATGTATTTTTATTATTGTATTTTATGCAGTATTTACTATTAGTTAAACGCTTAGTATTAATATAAATCTAGCCGTATCTATGTAGACCTAATATCAAATAACATATCCATGTGGTACCGTACGTTACCTGCGTAATTTATATTTGCCACATAACATACTTTTCAGCTACTAATGTGAAGAACACAAAACAAATAATTAAACTATGAAAACAGGTGAAAGGCTACCTATGTGCATTTTTTATTTGTCAAATACACATATGTACACATGCATAAACCCTAAATATATATATACATATATATATCAATTGAGAGAAAGAGAGAGATCTTCTCTGTGACAATCTCTAAATTTATTTCTCTCCATTTATCTATATGTGACATCTGTGTAACTGGTATTGAATATATTTTTTTATAAAAATACATGTAGTCCAATAATCAAACTCTCTATTTTGTTGTTCCACAAATATGACAATATATTTGTTAGATTTAACAATTTTCTATGCTCTTATTTGGGGTTGTAAACTTTTTATTTCTTTAGAAAGTTTAAATTAATTCAACAGATATTTAATAGATGAATTTCCCTTTCTTATAATACTACATGCTTTATTATATTTTTACATTAACTTTAAATTTTACGAGCTAGGGAAAAAGTAAGATTTTGTTGGCCTTTTAATATCCATCAGTATACCTTTATCGCTGTGTTGTTTCCTCAGTTCAATGATTCTGATAGAATTAAACATTATAATCACCTTTCTTTATTGCTTCATCTATTTGCATATACGTTGGAATACTGATACTGGACCTACCACAGTAATTCTTAATTGTGGCTTTACTAGATTAGAGTGTTAGTCACTTTTATTTATCAACAAGCCAACTTCGGTCAAGTTCTAAAGGATTCGATTAAAAATGTTATATATACATACCCACAAATAAATATGCCCAAATATATAAATATAAATATAAATATATATTTATACATCCACATTTATAATTATGTTCGCACTATCTACTTTTTCAATAAATTAATATCATAAGTGGTTTAAAAAATTGTTTTTTACTTAATAATGTATATATGAGTACTTATCGTCGTAATTAGTATATTAACGATTCAGTATGTACTGGGGTAGTTTGCACAAAATGAATAAATTGTTTTAAATTAATCTATCTTTATGATACCCACCTCAGTGGTATAGTTAGCGAGCGCGCAAGTTTCATGTTGAGCTAGACTGCCGAGGACGGGGGGGAGGGGGGATCAAGGTTCGAATATCGCTCCGGTGAACTGGGTGTGGTGTTTCCTAAATGGCTTTCCACTCTCCCTCCAAGCAAATGTGGGTTCACTTCCTCTATATTCAACCTTCTTAATTCATAGGCCATTAGAGTAGTTAGTACCCAAACGTATTATCCGAACGGGTAGTAAGACGCGGTGCCAAGTATTATTATTATTTTATGATAAAATTAGCTTTGTAATTGAACTTTAATTATTTACTATTAATTTTAATCGTGCCCTCGGTGTAATCATATCTTCTTAATACTAATATTTGTATTATTTTATCACCAACACTCTCCTGCAGGCAAGAATTTACTGTTATTGTTACAAGAGCGCATTGAAATTTTGTTTATCCTGCTGGCAAGTACAGAGATATATTAAAAACATATTTGTGGCTAGGCAATTAGATCTAGTAGCAATAATACTAAGTGGTTACTATTAGGTTGCAAGGAAAAAATTATTAATTGAGTGACCTTCCATATTTCCCGTTTATAGAGTGAGTAATTGAAATTATTATTAAAACCACAAATAAGCATATAAGTTTATTTGCCAGCTTTATTGCTTTCTAAATCGGTAATTAAATCTGAATGCTTAGGAAGTTTTTTCTCGCACTATGGTCCACGAACCTCGTAGTAGAGTGGTTATACCAGCTAGCATCACGTGTGAAGTTTTAGAGTCACATCTAAATATTTGTATCAAAAACCATGTCATGCTGACATTACAAATCTTTCAGGTGAAATAAACAATTTGTATTTAAGAATTATATGTTTATATAATGTACGACCAAAAAGTGGTGACAATATTTTCCCACATTCATGAAATTGATTTGAAATTAACTAAACGCTATTTTGGAAAAATATGGTTTTTGACCTAAAATAATAATGGTATTTCTTGGTTTAGCACCGCATCTCACTACCTATTCAGGTTATAAACTTATGTAATAATTACACTAGTGGTTTTAGGGATGAGAAACCAATCATAAATCAGTATAATTTTAAATAAAACTTATTATATTAATTTTGTTTTTATCACTTTAATTTGGTTTGTATATTTAGTAATAATTTAAATAAGTGGTGCTCGAATCACCATGTCAAACATCGATCTCTATGTGTGCTTGCTGTATTCCTAAAGTGTCCTATTTTAGCTAAGTCATTCATGTTGTATTATCTGTGGGTTTTTTTGTAGCTGAGTCATGCTTGCATTTTATATAAACTTTGTGTTTTAAATAACAAAATTGTTATTTTATATTATAAAAAAACAAACATCTCACTCTATACACTTTAGCTCATTTTAGTGATTTCTCAATTGGCTTAGAGTTTATGAGTCCATTATACATAAATTCAAGGATTTGTTATGGCTGGTTATCTATTTATTTAAGGTGTTTATGTGGTACTTATAAGTTTTAAACAATAACTCACACTAAATTAAACAAAATATCTCCACTATTCTATATATAAATACGTTAGGTAGAATATATGAAATAAGTGCCTTAATCTTAAAGCTAGAGAAGTTACTAAATCTGCTTTCACGTATCCATACGTCAGGCCATGTAATCCACAGTTTTTAATTTCTAGAAATATTTTAAAAACTACAAAATAACATTATCACTATAGTATAATTTATCAATGTTGAAAAAATAAAGAAAGTTTTTTAATTTTCAAAAATATTTTTTCTCTGAAAATTGAATCGTATTTTCCCCTTATCTACCATTTAATATTTTAATAACAGTGTATGTATAAAATACCCTAATCTATACACTAAAATCTCATTCAGAGGTGCTATCTTAATGTACATCCTGTACTGGACGTAACTGAACAAACAGTCCATAGGTCCGTTGGTTTTATCATGAACACCAAATCATTTACAAGCTGTTCCTCCCTACCTGTAATTTACATGTCAACTGATGTATATACACTATATATACATATATATTATACAATAATAGGAGGTAATAGTATCAACACATAAATGTCATCGTAAGCTAATAAGCCTTCTTATGACTTGAAACAATTCTTGGCAGCTAAATAATTATATTTATCTAGCCTCTAAATTTGATTTAAACTATGTTGGTGATTTGATCACCTTTTGAGCTTCAACCCCAATAAGAATAAACAGTATATACTATTCAAACTTATTTAAACATAAGGGACTATATTAGTATCCATAGAAAATACTTTTTTAACGCGTTGGTGTCCTTCCATCTAGATGGCACAGTCAGTTGGGATTAAAAATTTAAAAACCATACCAATTGAACATTATTTTTTTATAAATCTAAGTTTTGCTTACCTAAATTAGAATGGCTATCAAAAAATGCACATATTATCTCAATTTTAGTTTAAAATAGTTTGCCAAATACACATAGTTAGATAAAAAAAAGCTAATTCGATTAAAACTTGAAACATAAATATATTTTCTAAATGACTCAGTTACCAGCCTAAATACTGTTTTTCCTTGAAGTGATTTATATACTCAATAATGATAAACTCAAATGAATTTAGAAAAAAAGTTAAATTATAATAATCGAACTTCACCATACTTACTTACTTACTCTATGGCATTAGGAGCTCGAAAGCTCACTACCGCACTCACAAAAGTACGACACCTATACCTATATTGAGCTAACTATATCCAGTCTATCTCATTACACCCTATCTTTCTCAGATTTATCCAAATACTACCCTCCGATCTGCGTCTGTGTCTTCCCAGTGGTCTTTTTCCCCTGGGTTTGCCATTAATTACCTTGAACGTGGTTCTAGATACTCCCATTCACGCTGCGTGACCGTAACCTGCGATATTTTACTACCCTATCAATGGCTGGTGATGAGTACAGGGTATGCATCTCATAATTATGTAGACTCCCCCACTCCCCACTATCTTCATCCATTTTTGGACCAAATATCTTCCTAATCTTCCTAATTTTCGTCATTTAAGGTAAGAGGTCATGTTTCGCAACCATAAAGTACAACCAGTAAAATTATGGTTTTGTATATTCTGAGTTTTACATTTCTTGGCAGCAGGATAGACGCCAACAACTTACTGACCGAGTAGTAACAAACATTTCCCGACTGTATTATATTCCTAATTTTCAATCTAATATTGTTATGACTAGTTAAAATTATTCCTAAATATTTGAATTCATTAGAGCTATCAAATGATATAACGGTTGTTCACAGTAGTATCTAAATTAACGTCCTCAATCTGTGTTCTCTGTGTTACCATATACTTAGTCTTTTCAGCGTTCACTTCTAAACACATTTCCTTACTTGGCTCTAATAAGATTTCTGCATTTAAACAGCTTCCTTACTATTGCTAAACAAAGCTAAATCATCTGCATACCCTAATAGCTGCATTGTACTGTATAATGTCAAGCCTTCTCAACTCTCTTGCAATACCCTAATAGCATACTCTAAGGCTAAGTTAAAGACTAATGAGGAAAGTGCAGCTCCTTGTTTCAATCCATTATGTATTTCAAAAGCATCTGATAGGTGAGATCCTACCCTTACCCTGCCATGCGTATCTCTTAAACATACCTCAATTAGTTTGACCAATTTTTAGGTATTCCAAACTTAACTAAAAATTCATATAACTTTTTCCTTTTAATTGAATCATAGACATTTTTTAAATCTATGTATAATTGATGTACCGTCATGTTGAATCCCCATTTATTTTTTAATATTTGCTGCATTGTAAAACTCTATCCATTATTGATCTATTTCGTTGAAATCCACACTGTTGATGCCCAGCTATTTCCTCCGTATATGGTAACAATCTCAATAAAATTATGTTAGTGAAATTTTGAAACACGTTGGTAGCCGTGATATACCTCTATATTTATTACAATCTGTTTTATCTCCATTTTCTAAAATGGGTATTATTATATTTTCATTCCATTCTTTTCATGATTCCATCTGGAACATAAAAATGTATGAATTTCTATTACTAAAATAGAACATTTCAATATTACAGCTAGTAAAAAGTTAATTGATTTTATTCTTTGACAATATTACTACACTGTTCTTAAAAAATGTCTTTAAAACCTTTGTTTACAGAAAAACATTTTTTTTTACAATAAAAAGTGAAAGTGAAAGAACAATGTTATTTTTAATTTCGAAAAAAATAAGGTTTTAAAATACATATTAAGACTAACTATAAGTTTGGGGAACGAGTGACCCATAAAAAACGTGTAATGGAAAAGTGCTATTTTATAGAACAATAATTTGTGATCTTAAATATTAAAAAAATTAATTAAATGCTGATTTGGATAAAATATATATATACTACTCTATGTTATATTTTAATTTTTTTGAGTGTATACATTTAAATAAAAAACTATCTTTTTAAAGAATAACACTTTATTTTCCTTCATGAAGTCCTGATACAAAGTAAATATATCGATTTAAGTTATTTTGACCGCATTAATAAATATTTAAGAATACTTTTTCAAGGTCTATGATTAGATATTTATTGGTCAAAATCAACTTAAATTAGAATAATAAAAGCTTTTGTTTACTTTGGATACATTATTAAGCTATCTTTTATTTTAAGCCATTAATTTATTAAGTGTATGACAAATTTATGAAGTATGGCAGGTTTTATAATTTAAATTAAATATGTATGCTAATTTGAGATTGCCAATCTGTTAACATGTAATTTTTCAATTTATTTTTACTTTCTCACTTCCTGACAGGCAGAGAAAATATTGTGATCGTCAAATAAATAGAACTCAAGCTTTTGATGAATGTCAACTTTTAATGACCCTCCGAATCCGAGAATAAAGTGGATTTTTCAATGTCGTCTGTCTGTCTGTCTGTCTCTATCTTGGAGTAGAGCATAAGTAATTTTACAGATCAGGCTAGAACTTGGTATTTAGGGTTTCATAGGTTTTTTTCCTACAGACGGGTTTTTGGAATTGAATATCTAACCTTATTATTAAGAGTAGTTTCCATAGATTCGTAAAGAGAAAAATCGATTTTATCAAAATCTGCTCTAATGATTTTGATTAAGTTTCATTTTTAAGCATTAATCAATATTACAAACAAATGGCCACTCTCAATTTTTCGTCAAAATGCTTTTAAGGGTTTTGTACTGATATGTAAATTCTAATTACTTTCTCGCTATTTTATAGGTAGAGAAAGTATTGTGATCGTCAAAAAATCGAACTCAAGATTTTGAGTAATTTAGACGTTTCATGACCCCACGACCATGTCCGTCCGTCTGTCTGTACCTCCGACTAGAGCCTAACTATTTTACCAATAGAGCTAAGACTTGGTATCTAGGGTTTTCATAGGGTTGCCCCGAGGAGTTTTTGGAATTGGATATCTAACCCTAAAATTAAGGGTAGTTTACGGAAAGGTGAAAAGAGAAAAAAATATTTTTTTTTAAAATTGACTCTAACAATTTTGATTAAATTTTATTTCTAAGCATTGACTAATACTATAAACAAAATGGCTACTCTCATATTTTCGTCAAAATAACTTTAAGGGTTTCGGTCTGAAGCGTAAATTCTAATTTTTTATCACATCTCCAAAACTATTTGAGATATGAAATTACTTATCAATGCAAATATGTAGGTCTATTTATAAAACAAATATTTTATTTGAACCATATATTTATAAAACCAATAATTTTCAAGCTAAACGCATTTATATATATATATCAACTTTTAGGATACTAAAGGTCATGACCCCACGAACCCTAAAACGTGGTTTTTGCAATGCCGTCTGTCTGTGTGTCTGTTTAACCCTAAAATTAAGAGAAGATTAATATAAAGCGAAAAGAGAAAAAATCAATTTTCTCCAAATTGGCTCTATCTAGTCGTTGATTAAGATTATAAATAAAATTGCTGTTTTAATTTTCCTTTGAAAATTACTTTTAGGGTAATTTACAGAAGCGGAAATTTCCGTATCTTTGCAAATATTTAAGATACTAAATAACTTATCATTGCAAAATTATAGTACCATCTTATATATAAAAATGGGAGGCTAAATGTGTTGCTAACCGCAAAACTCGAGAACGGCTGGACCAATTCGGCTAATTTTTTCTTTCTAATATTCGTTGAAGTCTGAGGAAGGTTCTTATGAAGAGAAAAATTGGAAAAATTGCACTGAAAAACGTAAAAACAACATTTTTCTTTTTC
>CABFWB010005603.1:20250-42988 GCA_902151455.1 Timema bartmani | reverse complement strand
CATTAGTGTAATTAGTACTTAAGCGTATAACCCGAACGGGTAGTAAGACGCGGTGCTAAAATAATAATAATAATAATAATCTTGCTGGATGCTCGTTACCTTGAAGATCGCCATGTGTAGTGTCGTGTGCTATATTCATTTATATGGTCTTGTTTAGTAAAGTGTGTCTGTGTTCATTTGGACATTCACGTCTACGATATTATTCATAACCTTTCTAACATGGACTTTAGACAAAACCATTTAATAAATTTCCTCAGCATAACGTTACAAAAAAAGGTTGAAGCTGAGCTTTCAGACCTTAAATTAACAATCTAACAATTGATAAGATATTATTCCAAATAACTTACAAGATAATTACATTACAAAAAAAAACTAAAATGAAACACAGTTCTTAATGGACACATGGGCGAGTTGTATTTTTCACTGTCTGCACAAGGTCACAGAAAAAGACTATCCATGATAGTAACTTCTATTTATATGTCTCATAAAAAATATGCAGTGCATACCTTCTTAGATATAACATTTATTAAAATATCCACACAACAAAAACCCCATTCAAATATTTGTCAGTTATGATGCAACAAGCAGCCATTTTAATCAAAAATATATCACATTTAATATAAAAAGTTTAACCAAATTAAATAGTTTTTTTTTCCACAACTAAAAGTCACATTAAACGTCCTGTTGCTAGAATAGATGGTGTAGTAAAACAGGTTGTTAAAATGCATGTGTGACTAATAATACTGAGGTAAAAAATATATATATATATATTTTTAATACTGCATGTCAAAGTGCAAGAAAATAAAAATTGTACTGCATTGTAAAAAAAAAAGTAATCGTGAGAATTCCTTTTACAGACAAATATTTGGAAGGCATTGAAAGAATACATCACACTCTAATAGTCTACTGTGTTTGGTTGCGTTCTAAACATATGAATGAAACAAAACAATCAGTGAGTGCTAATTTTACTGAATAATGCCATAATTCATGATCTTCTTCCATTTCTATATCCAAACACAATTTTTAAATTGTGATGACTTGTTGCTCAAAATCTCGCCTGATTTTGGAAAATTGCCATAAGTGTATTATGGTATTTAGGGAAAGTAGTAAAGCCCTGTTATGTGAGAAAGGATCTTTCCAAAGAATATGAAAAAAAAACCTACTAAATTTCATTTAATGTAATGAATAAACTTTGTATGGCAAAGTCTAGGATATTACGCCTGGGGCATAGACAAGGTATTTACCAGAGCCATAGCCTATAGGTTAAAATGGCTGCACTCATTGGGAGAGCATGAGTCCCTCAACACAGCGATTGCTAGGCTACGTGCACTTAAAGTTATGTAATTGCTATCAAGCAGGCATTTTAAAAAACAGTTCAATTTGTAACCTGCCCCCTGGCTATCACCCAATAATAAGTCAGGTTGGTCACAAGAGAGTTTTATTTTTATTCAAAAAAATAACAAGTACAGCTCTAAGAGCGAGTGAGACATGACTAGCGTTAGGCGCTGGATTCGTAAACAACAATCAAGATAGAACAATAATATATGAAACACATGGGAAGCCTACCCATGCTCATAATGGCGACTCAAAATAAACCATACAAACAAAAGATAAATTGACCTTCGCACACATTTCATGAAAATATTAATAATCGATAGCCAACAGCTCTAGTAATGTGAATGATATTTACTCGCCACTACAGGCGGTATTAAAACAGTAAACAATGAGTTCCCAAAAAATATAAGTCTCCCCAGCTGCAAGTTGGGCGTAGTAGAAAAAATCAACAAAAACTAATTTAGAAACATAAGCCTTAATTAGCAGCATTAATGTTGAATACTAAAGACCATATTAGGGAGTAAACCTTCCTACTCGCGGCCCCATATTTAACCAACATAGTATAAACTTTCAAAAGTGTAACAATAATAAATAATCTTCCAATTAATAACAAGAGATAAAATCTTTAAACACATAAAATTGGCAGAACAAAGTATGACGTTGCCAAAATCAAACATGGCGGCTCTACAAAACACAAGTCCAACCATGAAGCGGATGGAACAGAGAGTACGTAAAATAACAACAAGCAAATTAAAACAGACCCGGTACATATAAAAATCATGAATGGTAATTTTGAATATTTAAAGCCAAACGAAATTTAGTGTGTAGAGACGTAAACTTATTCTAGGACCAAGGTCTCTCACCTAGCGATCGTAGTGTAATGTGTACCAGCATTACAGAACGATGCCGACAAATGAAGCCATGTGTTCTCAAAGTGCGGAACCAAAGGAGGGGGAGAGGGGTAAGGGGCAGCAACATTCCAGAACATACTCCAATAGTCTATGCTTTTTTAAAAGCGCGCCCAACAAAAGCTCTGATTACGACGCGAATCCAAGCCACGCATATCGTCCGTCTTCTATTTTCTTGGGCGCGGCTCACTACTCGTAGCTAGGAATGAACCATGGCCCCTCTAGCCAGTTCGATGTAGATAGTGCCGTGATGTGTTAGGGGAGCGGAGCCTTGCCGTGACGAGGTCAACTGGGGCCGGAATGGTGAGCCAAACAATCTCTTTTTCTTCTAAGTGTTGTAACAGGGTTACAAATTTTAATATGGTTTTGCTAGAGAAAAGACAAAAATTGCCTTCAAGTGTCAATAAACCACTTCACAAAGCTAGTTTCAGGTAGCTACCCCACTCGCCTTCCCATAAACCAACCCCACAAACGAGCCTACTCGGACTGCAAATTACAAAGAAAGAGTAGAATATGATGACCCTGTTTTTGTTCAAGCAATTGTTTTAAAATTATCTAGTTGTAAAGAATCATCAAGTGAGTTGGGGGAGGGGAGGATGAGATTGCTGGTACTTGAATGGACTATTGTGTTCAGACCCCTTTACAACAAACAAACAAACAAACAAACAATTTGAAAGTGATTTGTTTCACTTGTAAGTGCTGTTATCATTGAAAGACTGTAGCTAGCGATCCACAGTGCCCATGGACTCAACCTTGGCAGAAAAACTTCTGCAAGGCTGAGTGTCTGGTGTAAACCTTGTCTATGGCCTGAGGACTATATTGTGAAGATTTTATCAGAACCTGAACTTGACCGACATGGTAATAAGCCAAATACCACAAATTATTCTTAGCAGTGGCCAAGTGAATTGATTTACAATTGGTTGATTTTAAGGGGGAGGTCAAAGTTCAATTCCTGGCTGGGTAAACAAGTGGTGGTTTTACACATGTGATATTCGTTGTGGTGTCTCCATCTTCTCTACCCATGCTAATCTGGGTACATTTTCTTTATTTGTCCTTCTCATTTTCACCTCTTAAGTTAAGTCATTAATAAATAACCTTTGTATAAACTATACAGCTGAAAATAGTTTACAGATCTATAGTATATCATTTATAGATATACACATTTACAGATATTATATCACATTTTTGCAAACTATATCCTATTGCCACTATTTATGTTTACCTTGACATTTTTTGGGGACTTCAGATATATTTATATTGTTGATTAATATAAATGGGATACATTATTTTTGTTTCTCAGGTTGGTCGTATTGCGGCAGATCATCCATTAGTCGGTGGTCACAAGGGTCCTGTACTGGACATAGCGTGGTGTCCACATAATGATAATGTTATAGCCAGCGGCTCAGAAGACTGTGTTGTCAAAGTCTGGCAAATTCCAGACAGTGGTATAAGCAGGTAATATTATTTTTATTGCCTTACAATCTTAAAATCTAATCTTATATTAAAACGTATATTGAATTTAACAAATTTTTCCTAAGAATTCATCTACTTGGCTATGTGTATATAGTAAAACAAGATCAAATCACCCACATCGTTGGCTGCATTGTCTAAGGTGCTACTCTTGCAATAGGCTAGACTGCTTAAGATTGGTAGATAGTGGTTCGATTTCATTCGAGTATATTGAGAATCGAAGGTGGTTTTCCCTAAATGTTTTACAACTCACCCACCTTGCAAATGTGGGTATACACCCTCTAAATATAACCTTCCTATTCCCTAACACATTAGTGTAATTAGTACACAGGCATATAACCAAACGAGTAGTAAGTAAGATGTGATGCTAAAACAAATTATCATTGTTTGGAAGGACATATTTTATTTTCAAAACTTTGTTTTTTTAACCTTTATCTCTTATAAGAACTTATGAATCCTCATCAATTAGTTAATATTTTAATTAAATATTTCTTTCACCCATAATGGAAGGAAAGTGATACCCTAATTAAAGCCTCATCTACTGTAGGACTGTAGGTAACTAAAAGCTACCAAATATACACTCATGCAGCCATTCGCCAAACTACATGATCTGCAAGACCATAATTATGTTGATTTATTGTCATTTTTGGCAGTCAAAACTTGCATAAGACACCATTTGTTTTTAATTACATTTTTCTTTTAACCAGTTTTACATCTTCTGCTAGCTGTCAGCTACCACTACTCCTAGGGAAAATGGACTCTTTAAGTTTTATTTGAGATCTCACATAATATTTTCAAACATTTCTATCATTTGTATGTGATATAATCTAATAATTAAGAAAATTTAACCAGACTCACTACCTATATAGAGACACACGTTCTAAATATAGAAATTCAACAATTTTTTTATTTTCAAGTATGTGTAAATATTTAATGATACCATTTTGTTGTGGTAGTTCAATTTGTTTAGTAGTTTCTAATACAATTTTTTATTTTTCTGCAGAACACTAACAGAACCAATAGTTGATTTATTGTATCATCAGCGAAGGGTGGGACTAGTGCTGTGGCATCCGACTGCCCAAAATGTGCTGCTCACCGCTGGTATGTTAGTTTGATTCTAGTTTCAAACTTTTTTTTATCACATAAAATTCAATGGCTAACATAATATCCATTATTCTCCATACTTATTTCCATTGTGTAGCTTACACTATACCTTGTTGGATTTCACAGTTTATTTTACCCTCTGATAAATTGTTAAACTTACGTTTGTTACTCTTTATCACTGATTTTCATAAAAAATTGTCACATAGTATTTTCAAAAAGTATTACCAGTTTCACTGATATCAATCTTTGTTTATTGATGTACATACATCTTAAGGAAAAAACTTCCCAGTTAACCAATTCTGGCCTTTTTTTTGTGTGTGTGTTAGGTTCAGACAACCAAGTTGTATTGTGGAATGTCGGCACAGGGGATGTTATTCTTCATCTAGACTGTCACCCAGACATTGTTTATTCAGCCTCATGGAACTGGGATGGTTCCAAACTTCTCACAACCTGCAAGGATAAAAAGATGAGAATAATCAACCCACATACAGGGGAAGTAGAAGAGGTAATATATATATATATATATATATATATATAATAAATATCCCTTTACCTAGAATATACTTTTTAGTAAAACAATAAAATTCAAGAATATTTCATACCACTTTATATGTGACAGGGTTGCCATGCACCTGGAAAACCAGTATAACCAGGAAAACACGGTGAGTTTTTTGGGTCTAAAAAAAACAGGAAAATACAGAATTTTGCAAAACCTAGTAAAAATACTGGAATATTTGTTAATTTGGGACATTTAACTGAAAGCTTAAAATAGTAGGCCTTTGTACAGACAAAAAAGTGAACTGAACAATTATGCATGCTGATTCAAACATTAGGGCCTACCCCTCAAACAAGGGTTGTGAAACAGAAGATGTAGCTCCTCATCAGTCTTAAATCATCCTCTTTTAAACTTAGGTTACATGACTTCACACTAAGTTTGATGAAAAATGAAATCTTATTACTCTTTTCTTCAATCTATGCTGCCTGGAAAATGGGATATGCCTTCAAGAAAACCTGGAAAACACTGGGAATCTAGTAGTAAGAAAATAGTGACAACCCTGCATCACCTGATAACAAATGTTTAACTCAATCTTACATATATATTGTTAGACATTATTATGATAACAGACACTAAAACATTCCTTACTTTTACACTTCACAAATACATTTTGTCACCCTGAAAAGTGATGTTAACTCACTTCACTTGCCAAAATGACAAACAATTTTTGAATGGCGAATGGATACATAACTTTTTAGTATTTTTTTAACTTTCATAAAAATCCAAGCAGCTATATTAAATTAAACATTGAAAGGAGGATAGAAGGACAAAGCCTACACACTTACCAGAGAACTCTTGGCCTTAAAGTTCACAATTAAAACATATAATTATGTAATTTTCTGGGTACACCTTCAGCAGAAGAGTAAAACACAGCCATAGTTATTTTGAACCATTTATGCTAGTACAAATTAACTGTTTTGTGTCAATACCTCTTATAAAATAAAATAATTTATAAATTATGATATCCTGAAATGGTAGCCGCACACATTAACAAATATTCATAACTTTCATAACTGATGATGTCATTAAAATGTACTATTGAAATTATATCTTTAATTTCTTATAAATTATGGCACAATCTGCCACTAATGGTGATCTATTAGATTATTTGAGTTGCACTTGTATTAATTACTTTTTTATGAATTAAATAAGAATTCTAAGAAACTAATTTAAGATGCCTAGCATACTATTTGTTGGGAAAAAACATACATTTTAGTGATAATGAACACCACACTTGATCAGTGAAGCACACAAAAAGTTACTCTAAAAACCAGCTACATTATAACACATCAAGAAATATCTCCGTACTACATAAGTGTGATACCTCTCACATATTTCGACTTAATGGGTTAACTACATTTTACAATACAAAGAAATCAGATCACTTTTGACTAATGTTCCTTCTTTTAAAAAATCTACTGTATTAGGCACCTCTGATCACTTTTAAATCTTTATCACATCTGGCTTAACTACATTTTATGTTATAAAGACAAAACACCAGCCTGCTCAGGAAAGGTGTGAGCTCTTTTAATTATCTTGACATACTGGGGCAAGACTTTGGAAACCAACGATAACGTTGCTCCCAACCCTTTTCTTGTTCCATTTCATGATGTTTCCTACACCCAATCAGAGCTTGTGTTGAGAAATCATACAATATAAATTACAATATTAATTTATTCACAGCAACTTGATGACTTCACCAGTCCTTTAAATGTTGAAAACTCTTAAGCTAATGAAAATTTCATTGAGATATATAATTTATTGATAAATTATTATTTAACGTGTTACATATATATATATATATATATAAAATCTCAATTAAGATATTATATATATATATATAATCTTAATTGAGATTTTTATATTAGTAAACAAATAGGCCTATATTATAAAAAAGTTTTAGTTTTACTTTTCACATTTTGAAACTTTTTTTAAAAATATAACAACAATTTTAACAAGATAAAATGTTTTATTAACTAGCTAATGGCTTTAGTTTGGTTTATATTTATTCAACTGACCATTACTATGGGCCTTGATTTTAGGAAGCCGTTTGTCATGAAGGAAGCAAGGCCACACGAGCTATCTATTTGAAAAGTGGTTTGATATTTACAACTGGCTTTAGTAAGATGAGTGAGAGGCAATACTCATTGAGAGCACCAGAGCACCTTTCTCAACCTGTAGTTATGGTGGAATTGGACACTAGCAATGGAGTCATGTTTCCACTTTATGATCCAGATACAAATCTGGTTTTTCTATGTGGAAAGGTAAGTATTTTACACCAAGACCTAATGTACAGGTGCTTTAAGCAAACTTTAAGGCTGATGTCACACTGCGTTTTCGCGGGAGTGTTGAAACCTGTCTGTTTGTAAGGGAAGGTGACAACACATTGTTTTAAATGAGAGCTGACAGACTATCCCGTTGAACCGGAGCCAATAGGATCTACCGCAGCATGCTGTAGCAGAAAGGGATGAAGGAACAACCGGAAGCAAACGAAAACACATGCATTTAAATGCCGACTTTCACACTGTGCCTTTGTGAAAGAGCGTTTTTGTTTCTTTCAATCAAAGTTAAGGAATATTTTCAAGCCATGATACCCTAGGAAATGAAAAATTTTGTATTATTTATTCAAATTAAAACACACAAAGAACATAGGAAAGTTCAAAATGAAATAATAACAGGCTTAAGTAACTGTAGCCTAGCAAGTTGGCAGCATTTGGAAGGGGCTAACGCCTGTGAGCTGAGTCTTCGGGGGGCGGCGGGGTCCTACCACTAGTACCCCCCTCCCCCGGCAACGTCATTGCACATAGAATGTCAACCACACATAATCAAAAGTGTAATGACTAATACATGGTTTATCAAACTGTGAGGCGCGAGGCAGGTGAGGAGCAGCATAGTTTTTTTTAGCACCACGTCTTACTACCTGTTCAGGTTATACACCTATGTACTAATTACATTAATCTTAAATCTAGAACATACACAACATCCAGGCCTTAGCCGTCAATTCATCACTGAGAAAGGGTAAATTCACTTTTCACCAACATTAAATTTTTTGGCCATGCGGGGAATTGAAACTGGGACCCTTAGATCACTAGGCAGACATGTTACCGACTGAGGTAAAGTGTCGAACCGCAGCATATTTATATCTCTGAAACAATTGTTCACACATCCTCTGACTTACTGAAGTTTAGTTAAGTTGTAAAAAATGAATATTCTGTTTGAACAATGAAGGAATAGAATTTATTTTGATCTTTGTATCTGCATATTTGTATGAAAGTATTTTCTCAATAATGACAATAATCTAAATTACAGAAATTGACTGGCAGTTGAAAACGGTCTTCCTCTGATATAAAAACAGAATGTGACCTGAACCATCTCAGTGATAGGAAACCCTTCAAAATGACAAGTACATATTTTTCATGAAAAGTAATTTGTAAAGGGACGAAAGAATATTATTAAATATTTTAAATAAGCTTATCTGAGAGTCAGACCACAATTGGGTTGATGGGATAATATCCTTTCCACACAAGTAGGGACTTCCCCAAACTTGGGCCCTCACTTTGAATGCAGTCGGTATCCAAAAGTAAAGATGATCTCACCAGAGCTGACCCGAAAGGTTACATGTGCGTCTTAACTGGCACCAGGAGAAATTTAGAATAGATGTTAGCACATCTGAACTAGGTTATGATAACAACTTTTATGAAAAATACTATAACGAGATTAGTGTTTAACAGTGGGACTGGCGCACTCTCATTGTTTACCCTGGCTGCGGTTCCTGTTTTCTCTATCTCCCTTCTTGTCTAGCAGGTATGCAGCGGCCTTCTCACTTGGCTGGGGGAGTATGGGGCACACATCTGGAAAGGTTTGGGTACTTTTAATTCTGGCCTAGTATTCTAGAAGTGGAGGATTCCAGACTCATAGCTGGGACCAACCCTATATATACACGATCAGCGATAGCCGGTTGTGCTTAGTTCTTGGTTCTCAACCAGTGAGTCCAGGAGTGGACTAGCGAGTTAGTGTTCGTGTGATGTGTTATAGTGTGTATGGCGCAGGGACCAGTAGCGTGGTGCCATGAGTGTCTTTAACATTGAAAGTAAATTGTACTCTAAACGAATATTTTAAGGGATTGATATTTGGATATTTAACTAGTTATTCAGTATTTTTATCAACAAGCTGTTTACTTGATTTGATGTAATTCTATTCTATGTGTTTTCATTTGTTTATTAATTTAAAGACAATTACTAGTATTACTTAACTTAGTCAACTGATTAGTTATAATTGATTGAGTAATTCTATTTATTGTGTTTTCATTTGTTTATTAATTTCAGACTATTACTTTGACTACTTAATTTGTTGAATTGTTTAGCTGTATATTTAATTCTGTGTATGTTTTTGAGTGCTGTTTTTAATAATCAAAACCTTAGGTGATCTGAGAGTATTTTAATTCATATTTAACCTGCAACATACCCCAATATCCCCCCAAAAATACTCGTGGTTCACACGGTCATGTGTGAATGGCCCGTGACCCTCCCAGGTCATGCGTGCCGTACGTTACAATACTATAAATTACAAAGATGTTAAAAATAGCCCCTCAGCTTCATCTATGCACACAATCTTTGGAAGGATAGTGTGACAGGAAGTGGTGATCCCGTCAAACCGCATCCCGCAAAAACGCATAGTGTGACACCAGCCTAATACCTTCATTTTATTTTATCAAATATTGTAACTCCTGAATTATACTTATTTCCTTCCATCAGTCTTAATTCTTACAATCATAAGATTTAAACTAATGAAGTAAAGATATACACAATTAAATTTCTTAAATCAACACTTTTTTTTTCAGGGTGACAGTGTGGTCAGATATTTTGAAATAACACCAGAACCACCTTTTGTTCACTACATCAATACCTTTCAAACTCCTGACCCCCAACGAGGCATTGGAATGATGCCTAAAAGAGGCTGTGATGTAAATTCATGTGAGATTTCAAGGTTTTACCGCCTTAACAACTCTGGACTTTGCCAAGTGATAACATTTACTGTCCCTAGAAAGGTAAAAGTATATCCTTGATACATTTTAATAACGTGTGCACATGCATCCATGCAAGTTGGTGTGGCTCTCTAGTTTGAATGCCTCTATCTCTGATCCAGGTTGAACCAGTTTCATAGAAGTAATGGGTCTTGGAAAAAAAACAAGCGCCCAATTGACTAGAAATAGCATGATAATTATCTATATACACAATCTAATATGTATTAAATAAAGTGCATTAAACACAATATACAATATAATATTTTGTTATATTTGTAAGAAGGTACAGGAAAGGTGGATAGAAAACATATAAAAACGAACAAATACTATAAGGCTTTTACAATGAAAAGAAGAACACATTTCTCACTTTACATTTCTGCCATTGAACAAAAAGGTAATGGCTGCCTCTTGAAGAAAATCGATTGTTACCACCCAATCCCCTGACCAGGGTTTCATTTTATCGGTACTCATCAGATGGGAGTGTGAAACGCGCACTGCAACTTCTTAAATGAGGAAACCAAAAAGAACGAGTAAAAGTAAAAACACTAACACATATTTACACACGTTTCAATATTTCGATAATTTTATTGCATCTTTCTCAGGAAGTAGTAGTAGTAGTAGTAGACTAGTAGTAAGACTAGATAAAGAGGTGAGGGCCTTACTAGAATGTCTTTTGGAGACTATTGGAGCATATACTACAAGCAGTTTCTTAACATTAGGAACAGTTTTGCTGATAACACAAGAACCAATATACAAATCATAGGGTGCACATCAGCCAACTTAAACTATGTCCAGCTAAGGATAATTAACATTGCCAGGGTATGGATGAGACTTTTTTTGTGTGTGTGTGTGTGTATCCTTCCTACAGGATATGGGCTTCCCTAGCTCTAAGGTCCACAAAGTTGGAAACTAGCTGTAGCAAAGAGAGTGTAAGCCATCAACTGCATTAGAAGTAGTGGTAAGTAAAGTACTCATTGTGCTAGGATGGCAGACATGCACAAATTAGTTGAAAGCAGACGGCTCAGTGGGTTAGGCTGGCAACGTGCGAGAAATAGCAGGAAGGGTAATGTTCAGTGTTAAAGGATGGCAGGCATGTGAGAAGTGGAATGTTTGGTAAATTAACTTTGCAGACATGTGAAAAGTAGTATATAGTGGAGTGTTCACTCTGTTATATTAGCTACAGTGTCTTTGGTTTTGGAAAGCAGCAAGATAGCTCTTTGTTAGGTTGCTTATTATTTTTTGGTGATAAGACTAGGATCACAAAAAAGCTGTTTTTTCTTGCTCAAAATTTGCTTGCGCCCACCCTATGGTTATTTATAGTTTGAATTAATTTTAACAATATCTTATTTACTTTAAATTATGTTTGGAAGAAGGTATAGGAGAGGTGGATAGAAACATATAAAAGGAATTAACACAAATATGACTTTTACACCGAAAAGAAGAACACAGTTCACACTTTACATTGCTGCCATTGGACAAAGAGGCATTGGCTGCCTTTTCAAGAAAATCGATCATCACTGCCCACTCCCCCGACCTAGGTTTCATTCTATTGGAACTCACCAGAGAGGAGTGTGAAACGCGCAACACAACTTCTTAAAAGAGGAAACCAAAAAACAAAGGGATGATGAGCTCCAATAGAATACCTTCTTCCAAATATAATACAATCACCTCAAAAAGTGTGAATAGGTTTTCCTTAAAGAGATATATAATTTACTTTTAAACATCTCAAGAATTTGTTTAGTTTGTGGTAGGAGAGAAGTTTGCCAATGCCTAGTTTTGTTGGCATGGAGAGGATGCTTCTAATATACTCCTGCAGTAATTTGTATTTATTTTATTATATCGTACACCAATTAACTTTCATAACACAGTTTATTAGTTAGAGATATAATTGGCTATTTTTGACGACTCATTTACAAAGTACAAGCCATAATGAATCACATGAAAGCTACATATAAATCCGTTTTAAACACAAAACACTAAAACTATCTACACATTAAGGCCAACTGACCAACAAAATCAACCTTCAGCTGATTGCTGCGCCACTATACAGCTTATTAAACAGTATTTTTATTGCAAAATTTTCTTGAATAAATACCAATTATGTAAAATTGGAGGTTATTGTGATATTAGGTCAAATAAAGAAGTATACAATAACTATGTGTAAAGCCAGAGCTAATGCAGGAAGATCAATCAGTCTGTCCAATAATATCTCTTAAATGTGTTAAATTTATTATAATTGCTACAGATAATGGAGACGTTATTTTATTTGAACCTTATATGTTAAAAATTTTATTCATTATATTTTACTTGTATTTATTCATAGGGTATTGAAGTTTGTATTACAATGTTGTTGATGCCCTGCAAATGTCACAAGGTTGTTAAATTTTAGATTTGTACAGCAAATTGTGGATGCCTCTATCATTGATATGGACTATGGACAAAGAACTGCCGGGGAGAGTATACCATCTTGGTCTAGTTCGAGTATCCTGAGCTATAGGCGTTTGCAAACCATCGTGTGGACAGAAAGGAACATTTAAATAGGCCTTTCTTGGGAAATAATTTTACCACAGTTAAACATATTGACAGTGACTTAATGTGTATGAATATGTTAAAATGGCTATGTTCATAGCAGTTCTATATGGTTGCACAAAATCTCAACTCAAGTCTCTAGATAATTTATAACTCCTGCTGACTTAAAAAACAACACAAATACATGTTCTGCAATTGTTTAACCTGTAAGTAGCTTTTACACACCCATACAAATTAAAATACACATGTGAAGAAAATCATACACCTTTAGACACAGTTTAAAAAATAGTTAATTGCCCTCCTATGTTTTCAATTATAAAAAAACTTGTAAAGGATTGTGATCACATTGGTTTGTATCTATCTTAAATGAGTATTTCTTAATTTAGTCGGAGTTATTTCAAGAGGATTTATATCCAGACACGTTATCAGATGAACCAGCACTTTCTGCTGAAGATTGGGTGGCTGGAAAAGAGGCTGAACCAATTCTAATTTCTCTACGAGGGGGATATGCTCCTAGCGCTCAAAAAAGTGATTTGAAAGTTAACAAGCGCTCAAATGTATTAGATAAAATGCCTCCAAAGGGTGGATCCAGGTCTACCTCAAACATTGCTGCAGCAAGCTCTGGAGATGGATATGCAAGCACTGCCTTGTCAGTAAGTATACTTTCTAAGCTAGATTAATAATATACTATGGTGAACAACTAATTTCTCTTTCAATTTCTTCTTGTGCATAAAATGTTAATTTAAATAGGATTAATTGATAATTTTGGGTGAAATTTCCTTCCATCTTTAAATAACCTTTTTATTTTGTATCAAACTCGCAATTAAATATGTTAAAGCTTTATACTACTTTCACTATACAAAATATGGCTGATTAAAAACAAAACTTTAGTTATAGTCTCAAAATGATGTCTTAGTATAAGATAAAATCCCAAGGCAAAGGCGCCTCTATGTTTTTCCGGTTGGTCTTTGTGTCCAACCCACTAACGAAACCCATGTTTAAAACCAGGAATTTAAAAAACAAACTTACGATTGAAAATCTAAAATGTTTTGCTAATTGATATTAATTAACCTTGCAACCTTATAATAATTACAGTATTGCTCATAAAACATCGAATTTTTTATTCTTTTCCCTTGGTCTTGTGTATAATTTGTTGTCTGCTCTTATTTTGCTTGTTAATATTTGTGAGCTAACTTTGTGAAAAAGTTAACATTTCATGGTTTAAATTTCAGGACAAGATTATTCATGAGTTTCAAGAGGAAATCAGGAAGTTGAAGGCAGTGATAGTAAAACATGAAACTCGTATTCGTGCCCTGGAAGCTCGAGCGACAGCCCCCAAATCGGTTGTTGAAGATGAAAGAAGAGCAGGTGATGGATTAGGAGATGCACACCCTCCATCATCACAGATACATGAAACAGAGCATGTCAACAACACATTACATACCTCCCCAGAGGTGGCTTCATCCAAACAACTTGCACCAGATGAAGTTTAACACATCATGCTCTATTTTACTTCACCATGGCTTTTTTTTTACAAAATTCCTGAGCTAACTAAAGGGGGTTCTTAAATGGAGGGTATATTATGGTTAAAATTATATACTCGAATACATCTATGAGCAGAGGATTTATTGTGCAAATTACTTGTATCATAGAAAAAAATAATCTTGGGCTTATATTTGGGCTGATCCATCAACAGTTTTTACTGACTCCTCTATACTAACGCTTATGTGTTTCAAAATTTCATTAGTTTTCTCTTTGAGTAAATGTGTAAAATTTCAATAATTACTTTATATTGGAGTTAAAAGTAATTTTCTTTCTAATCTATTATACAGTTTTAATGTATGCTTAGCTCATGCTCAAATTAATGTATAAAACAAAGGTATTCATGTACTTAATTTTAAATGTGTCTTAATTTTTACATAGAAAAGTATGCATACAGTATAAGACTATACCATACATATTCAACTACTATACAGGGTGTACCTTAACCTAAGGCTGACCCCCTCCAGGAGCGTTCTCGGAACACAAAAATAGTGAAATAAGCTAGTATAAACATGTGTCCTCTTTGACCTTGTGTACAAATTATAGCCTTCCATCAATTAGAAGCTACTTACCTTAATACAAAGTGACAGTATTAAAATACTTCCCCAACGTTTTGAACAAGGCTACCAGTGAATCTGAGAAATTTATGGAACTTATGAACGGACAACTCTATGATACGACCATTATAGTCTTGCAATAATGTGCTAGGTAATCATTATGTCATTTTGTGCTGAGTTGGGCAGCGACACATTGATGGAAAGGAAAATAGGCTATAACTTAGAAACGACGTCAGATATGACACATATTAATTACACTAACTTATTTCACTATTTTTATATCCCAGGAACACCGCTGAAGGGAATTCCACATGTTAATGTACACCCTGTATAGCTTTAGCTAAATCTGGAGTAAGAATAGGCAAAATGCATATAACCCGGATGACAAAATAGATGCTGCAATAAAGGGATTGACTATTTTTTTATATTTGGATTTAGCCCAGCTTTTTTCTTGATGCATTAGTTAAGATAAGTTCTCCAATATGAAGACGAATTAACAAACATCCTAAGTCCATTTGAGTACATTTTTCAGGAGTTTATTAAAACATTTACTTTTTACATTTACATAAGCAGGAAAGGGTAGGGCATGGGAATTAAGTTTTGAGGAGTGTGCTCTTTCTCACATAGAGGAACAAGATTAGGATTGACGTTATCCGGGTAAGAGTTGGGGTACAGGGAGTACATGAGATATTAGATGAAACAAGGCAAAGACTGTTTGGCTATGTAATGAGGATGGAAAAGAAAAGGATCCCATGAAGAATGATGGAGAGGAAGTATGTAGGACAAAGGCTGCAAGGGAGACTTAAGAAAGAGATGGGAAGAACAGGTAACAGCAAGTGTGCATGTGAGAGAAGAAGAGTGGGGAAAAAAAAGAGAAAGATGGAGGCATTTTACTAAACTGTCCCGACCACAGGCTGGATATAGTAGTTGATAACAATATTTTTCATAGCTGTTTGGTAGTGCTTCTTTATGGCGGTGCCAATCTAGTCATTTGAATGCCTTTTTTTTTATTATATAAATTTTTTCAAAGTAGAGCCTCTCATTTTTTCTGAATTGAGAGCATTGAATGATTTGAATACCCTGTATTTTGCAACTGAAAAGTATGAACTTTTATGATGAATCACTTTGTACAACTCCAAAAGTGTTGTTTGCACTTTAGAAAATCTAGATTTCTTGAGAATCAAATCAAACCTAGCTGCTTTTTCCTTGTCTTCCAAGTCTTTTGGTTTCAGAACGGTTTTTTCCCTTTTTTTCTGTTTTCATCTTATTGATTAAAGAAAAACTCATATTGGATGAGTGAAAAACTTTGTCCTTTAATCAGAATGTATTGAAATATATTTTTAAATCTTCCAGAAGTGGCTTGTGTTACGAGGTACTTAACCATAATATGGTTTTTATTTTATCCACTACACCTATAAACAGACACTCTCTTTATCCTGAAAGGAGGCAAGCATGGCTTGCTTGATTTCACTATGGTATAACTTTAAAGAAAAGGTCATAGTGGACTTAGTTAAGGTAAGACTGCTACTTTTCAGAGTAAACCGAGTGCGGCATAACCACATTCTACATTTTCTGACCATACATTATTGAAATACTTATTGATACAAAAAATAACTTAATTCACACCCATGTGCTCTGTTTTTCATTCCACATAACTATATGGTTTTATTATTCTTGACATTGAACATAATAACTTTCAAACTAGATCGAGTAAAATATTTAATTGGTAAGTAACGGGACATGTCAGATTTAGTTGGAAGTTGAATCAGAGTAAATCTATTTGAGCTCTTTCACAAAATACACATGCCTTAAGTTAATTAAAGGGGAGGGGAGATGTGGGAGCAGGTATTAAGTACTTGCAAGGAAATTAACCATTCAATTCTTGCACGAAAAAACAGTAGACTTGAAATAATTTTCCTTTCAGTGAATCTTTCATAAATGTATTTTAAATTGACATGAATGGACTTGGGGTATTATTTACATTGCAGATCGTAGTCCTCCACTCAAACAAAATGTTATTATGAAAACAAAAAAAAATCACTTTTTGGACTTGTGATGTTTGTCAATTCATGTTCTCATTGGCCTGATTGAGAATGTTTGCCAACAGCTTTGAATGAAATATCCTTTGCTATAGTATTTGTATAAAGTACATTCCTCAAGTTCAGGAATAAAAAGGGCACTAAACAATTATTGAACAAGTGAATGGAAACCTTAATTTAAGTTTTCTCAAATGTTTATCGATAAAGCTTAAACGTTAACATTGTTATCTAAATTTGTACAGTTTTATTATTGGATAAAATACATATGTACATATCTAACTTTGTTTATAGACTGTCGGATATAACACTTTTATATTTATTAAAGATTTGTCACTTACCTTGGTTTTAAGATTTTGTTTTATTAATGATTCATTGCTGTGCAATTTATATGCTTCTGATATTCATCACATGCAGTATATAGTTGTACTGTTTTAGTTTATTTTATTTTAGGAGATCATAATTGTATAAATTTGCATTATTTAACTTATTTATTTGTATGTATTAAACATTCTTCATATATTTTATTATAGTATTAGTAGGCTGTGTGATGTATTACCACAAATTTTGTTTTAAATTCGTGGTTTGTGTTGCAGGTTCCAGAGATTAAATCTGTGTGGGTTAATTGAACCTCCATACAGGATTCCCACCATAGGATGTTTTCATATTGTATCTGGTATTATTCAGAATTTTCAAGTAAAGTGCCTATTTTAGGGACTGCATACTGTTAAGTTTGTAATTTCTATGCGAGCATTTGAAAAAATTAATGTACCTTCTCTCTTGTAAATTATACTGATAACCACTGCTACACTGCCATTAAATTGCGTTAAGCTACCATTCACTTTGAACAAATAATAATTTTAAATAAAATAGTAAATACTGTGTTACATAGTGACAGTACACACTTAAATTAACTACACATTAAAACTTTACAACCTTTTTTTATACCCACGCTGTGTAATGTGTGTGAAATATTTACTAGTGTAATTCTGAGAATTTTTATAACAAATTTATAAGATGTAAGATGTCTTAAAAAAATAGACTTTACAATAATTTTAGTATTTGTTTAATTTTTAAAATAATTTTAAAGCTTTTATTGCCATTGATAGTAAAAATATTTTGATGTCAAGGTCTAGTTCATGCACAAATTAAGACATCTTTGTAACTGACTTGATTAATTTTGCTAGATTTCTTATAAATGAAGATTAAAACAATGTCCAATAATCATATTAGACATAGTTGTCAAGAGTGCTGAAACCAGGTTTTTATCATTTGAGATTTTTTAATGGTAATTTATGCTCACATTTTTCTTATTCAACAAGTTTTATTAAATCCCTAGATGTACCAAAGTAACATTTTTATATACCCTCATTCTTATGAAGTGAAGCAAAATTTTATCAACCGTACCTGATTGTTCCATTTCTCTAAAACATCACTTAAACACTCTAGTATGGTGATATATCATACCACTATTTTAAAATACTAGGATTTAAAATAATAGCAATAACTTCTTTTTTTACGTATTAACCTAATTTTTCATTTCCTCCTTTAATTTTGCTTGTTTACTGTGTATTTGTTTGTCATGTGAATTGAATCTTTATTTTTTGTTAAAATAGTTTGTAATTACTTGTTTATGACTGCTTTGTTACAAAACTCACTTATTTGTAATGCTTAAGCAAGTGTATACATCTTCAATTACTTTACTTTAAGGGTAGATATCTAATTTATTTCTATGTGTTAGTGTGTATGTGTGTGATACATTTTTAGATACCATTAATTAATTTATTATGATAATATATATTTATATTACATGTATCTAGGCCTGCTGTATATATGTGTGTGTGTGTTGTGTGTGTGTGTGTGTGTGTATATATATATATATATATATATAATATGAATTGACTAAAGGGGTTCGGGGTTCAAACATCGGTCCCGACACAGATTTATCTGATTGCCAAACCCTTCCTTAACCTCTGATAAAACGTGTATAAATCACAACTTGTGAATGTGTGGAATGCCAGGTCTCCACTGTGGTTCGGAGCCCACGTTAAACTGTAGGTCCTCCATTTCATCTCACAATCATCCCTCCATTACACATTAGTGTAAATGCATATAACCCAAACAGTTAGTAAGACGCGGTGCTAATAGTAATAATAATAAACTAAATATCTTGATTATCATACATTTCCAAACTACCCAGAATTTTAAAATTGGTCACCTATGTCACTATCCAAAACAATCAATTAAAATAAACTCTAAAATATTAATTTATTTTTTAGAGTTGTTTAATATATGGTTTTTGAAAAAGTCTTCCTTTGCAGAGGTGAATTAAAAACTAAGAAATTGAATGTTTATTCATTTTCACTGTCTTACAAAAAAAATGTCTGTTTACTTCATTTATTGATTGAAAGTAGTTTTTGTTTTAACACTTTCATATTTCTTTTGGAAGATTTGTGTTTTCTGGGCCTATGCTTCACTATGACCTATCACCTCATTCATCTTATATTTGCATCCACTTATACAGAGGAAACTAATTTAATTTTTAATTCTTTAATAGTTGAATTTTTTTTTAAACATTTTATAATTTTGGATAATTAGTCACCATGCTTTGTGCTGACTCCATAATTATATAAATAAATACATCTTTAGTTTTGTGTTCAGTTTTATAATTTATGAGAATACAAATTTTACAAAAGTAAGGGTGCTACATTTCATGTTGTGCAATTAGTATCTTTGTATTGCAGGTTGGTATTATCTGTGAAACTAACTTCTATGCGCTTCCATCTTATCTCTGCATAAGTTTTTTTAGCTTTGTTTTTGTAAAAATTGTGCTTGCTAAATATAAAAAAACATAATTTTCTTGCATATTATTCATTAACCACATGAACGCACATCTTTTTTTAAACATGTTTAAATACTCTTTTTAGGCTGGTTTATTTAAAATTTATTAGTTATTATTTATTTCAAGTAACATTTTCCTTTTTATTAATCTGATTTTTTTTAAATGGTGTAAAAATTAGGATGGATAGCCAGCGCAATTACCTTAGTGATACTGAAGTACAAATTGTTGAAATAAAACACTAAAAAACACACAAACATACATTTAAGGACAATCTTTCACTGTCACAGACAGCTGCTTCAGGTCAATAGGGTAGACTGATGCTCTTGGTTTGAATGAAAGGTTGACTGTCAACTGTCAACCTTGCACCACCTTCACCGTGTGGGAGACCTGATGCTGTCTATGACAGTGAAATCTTGTCCCTAAAGATGTTTTTGTGTGGTTTTTTTTTAGTGTTTTATCTTAATGATTTCTCCAGAATCACTAAGGTAAGAGCGTGTAACCCGAACAGGAAGTAAGCTGCGGTGCTAAATAATAAATAACTAAGGTAAGTGCACTTGCTACCCCTCATAGTTTTAACCATGATTTAGCCTAGTGCTTTATTCCAAATAACCTTAAAAAGTTGTGTATATCTTGTGTAAGCACTAAGTTACCTTCTAATTTAAGTTTGGCATACATTGTGTAACTAAGGTGTAGAAGTCATACTTATAAAATTTAGAGACCCATAATAATTATGTTGAATCATAAATTGTCAGCTAATTTCCTTTAATTTAAATTAAATACTTTAATCATAATAGTACACAAAATTGAAACTTAATATATTGTTGATACTAAATTAAGACTAATTAGTTATACAAACCTAAGACAATCAGTTATATGTGCTGTGTTTACACATTAATTCACTCTTGTCTCTTAATAAAGTCAAGTGTAGGTGACATTGTATTCCATAAAATATATTTGATATTAAATTAACCCTTGGGATATTAGAGATTTTTAGGTTGCGTAACCCACTGCAATTACATAAATAGCAATATCACACAACTTAAAAGATAAAATTCTTTAAGAAAATGTGCATCAGGGAAAAGCCATTAAGTATCTGTATCATTTCAAATTTTTTGTTAGAATATAAATGCCAGTTTTGTTTTATCAAATGGAGACTATTAAACCGTATTAACTGTGTGGAACACAGCTTTGTATTTGCACATTGCACTGTAGTTTCAATAACTTCAAGAAAAGATCAAATGGGTTTAACATTGCCAATGCTTTGGCCAAAATGACTCCATGATATGCATTTTAGAATATTTTTTTTCCTGTCGCTAAAATTTCACATTCAAACTTTGCATTTATAGAATGTTAAATTGCCACACTTTTAAATTATTAGAGTTTGTTCTACATGTTGTATAAATATGTTTCCTGAGAACATTTAATATTTAGAAAAATATATCAAAGTGATACATGATACGTGTGTATGTGTATATATATGTATGTGTGTGTGTGTGTGTTGTTTGCTAATGCTCTGAATCTAGGATTTCTTCCACTCTCCGTCTAGCATCCCAATAATATTTAGTTAGCTGAGTTGGTATATCTCCTTGTATTTTGGTTATTGCTCCACATTAAAGCAAGTGTTCTCCATTCATAATAGTATCTGATAGTTTGCACAGGGTGCATTGGGGTGAGGTCTAAATGTTTAGTTTATGAAGATGTGCACCTAAACATTCATGTCTACTGGTTAATGGGAATAGAGCTAGAGCTTTTCTTCATGGGAAATCAGGGATCAGGTTTTTATTTTCAAGGGCTATGCTACATTTTTTTCCTGTACAAATGTTTTTGAACCCTTCCATTAGTTTAGTCTTAAATTTATGTTTGATCCTCTGTGTGTATGTCATGTTTTGGCTTCTTTATTGGTCAATTTGGCTACCTTTCTTTGATAATATATCAGCTTTCTTCAAAACCGACATGAGATGGTATCCATTGAAAGGTTATTGGTTTTCCAAAGTTTAGTAGTAAATTCAATGCATGATGTATTTATTTTATTGTACGGTCACATGGGTATATTGCTGTTATAGCTTGTAATGCTAATCTTGAATATAACCACTTTGTTAAATTTATTAATAAAACTAAGGAGTTATATCAAACTTGTATTGATTGATGGCTTCTATTTCTCCATCAAAATGAGTTGTTTGGACCTAAGGAGAAATAAAAGTTGAAGAGTTTACAATGAATTCCTGCACCAGCATTTCCAGTCCATTTATGAATATTTGCAACCACTCTTGTATTGGATAACGAGTATATATGGTTTATAAAGTTAGTAATTTTAAATGCAGTGGGTCTAAATTATTCCTAGCTGTAAATGTATCAGTTAACTGTTCTTCGCAATTAATTTTAAATTGTGATATGAGGCATGTTAGATTTTCAATCTTAGTTATTGTTGCCAAGTTATATTTCTTCTGTAGTGTATTGACTTTCTGTATAAAACTGTCTTTGGTCTTAATATTTTTTGTGGTTTTATTGTATGTTTTCCAGACGTTATATGGTAATCTTGGTAACTTTTCGTATATAATCAAAGCATTTTTTTTCCCTTTCATAGTATAATCGTGAGTTGTCAGTAACAATCTATATTGCTGCAACAGGAGTTGATTTAACACCCCCTATAATTATTCTTAGTGCTTGGTTTTGGACTAGTTCAATTTCATTGAGTCTGGATGGAGTAGCTGTTACTAATGCTTCACTACCAAATTGAAATACTGGTGTAGTATAAGCTGTCTGTTATGTTGAGGGTATTTTTTGAGCATTCCCATTCATTGCTAGCTAATCTCTTCAATATAGTTTAAAAAAAAAA
>CABFWB010005603.1:3103-19808 GCA_902151455.1 Timema bartmani | reverse complement strand
GGGGGGGGGGAGAGTAGGAAGTAGCACAAAGTAAAAAGTTGATAATTTATTTTTGTTTTATTTATCGTCATTTCACTGTCTTGGCACCATTCAGAAGAGAATTTGGTTTGGTAAGTGCTTTATTAATTCGATCTTCCAAGTTCCTGTGAGGTGTTGATGTCCAAATCACAAAATTGTCTGCATATAAAGTACATTTGATGTCTTGTACTTAATTTAATTTAGATGGGAGATTTTTGATCATTAAATTGAACAGTGTTGTGCTTGACACTACTACTTGCGGAAGGCCTTAGCGTGTTTGTTTGAATTTTGATAAATTCCCATTGTAATTAGTCGCGCAATAATTAATTAATAAAATTATAAAACCATTTAACATTTTACCTCTAATACCGATGCCTTGCGTCTTTTTCAATAATTTCAATCTTGGTACAGAATCATAGGCCCCTTAAAATATCCAAAGACGGCCAATACAGTTTCTTTCTTGTCCAATCTGCTAAGTAGCTGCCTCCCCACGGTGCACCCTGGGTAGAGCTAAATGGCTACAATGAAGTTCATTTTGAGTCCCAAAGTGTGTGTGTGTGTGTGTGTGTGTGTGTGTGCGCGCACGTGCATGCGCTTGTGTTTGTGGAGAGAGAGAGAGTGTGTAGGATTCTGGTAGGAAGAACTCTTAGAAAACACAAACAGATATGTTTTTGCGGTCAACTTGGATAACATTTTACTTTATTATTAGTATTATTTCTTAGGTTTTGCGAGTATCTATGAAAAGTGATAGTTGCAGAATACCTGACTTTAATTATAAATGTATGAAAATGGTTTTAGTAACGTTTATACTCTGAAAAAGTTCCATCCTATCTGAATCAGACTGTGTTTGTGTTTTTATATGTATGTGTGAGTATATGGTTGAGGCTAATAAAGTGCTACAAATTAATATTTAAATGGAATGGTGGTTTTTCTTTTTATTTGTATTATAACTTAAATTTAGACAAATCTAAAGACCTGTGTCACAAGTTTATAAGTGAAAAAATATTTATTAACGAAAAACAATCATTTGATGAAACTACTCTTAATTATTGTGTACATAAATATTAATGTAAATATGTAGTACATGACCACAGCGTCTGATGCATAGCTGAGCCTAGCTTTTCGTCCACTTCTTATGATGATAGTCAAATGTAGTTATCTATACTTGTATTTAATAACCTACATTAATAGTGATTTGTGATCTTTAAATCGTCTTAGGATGGACAGATCTTTAGTATATTTTGACTTGTTCACACTACTTAATGAATCACATGAATCACATCACATTGAGGTGACATGAATACAAATCTGTCACATCTGTTTCCTTCATTTGCCCCACCCAATGAACACAACAAACAACAATGATGTCACATTTCATTGGATTCATTCAAATATCAGTTATAAAACAATGGATAAATAAACATATGGCTTCGTTTAAAAAATTGTTTTGTTCTTGGCCTAATGTAAGCTTGTCTACCGAAAACATAATTTATACTCTCAATAAGTGTCCCTCTCAATTTCAAACTAGACCCTATATTATTATTATTATTATTATTACTATTATTATTATTATTACCACGTCTTACTACCCGTGGGGGTTATACGCACTTACGCTAATGTGTAAATGTTAGGGTGATTGTGAGATGAAATGGAGGACCTACAGTTTAACGTGGGATCCGAACCACGGTGGAGGCCTGGCACTCCACACATTCATAAGTTGTGATTAATATAAGTCTTGTCGGAGGGGAAGGAAGGGTTTGGCAATCAGATAAATCTGCTATATTAATAGAAAAAAATATCTTCCATCATAAGTACTTTCAAAGATATTAATTTTATTTGACCCACTTCAGTGACCAAATAGTCTAAGGCATCATTCTTGTGTTAAACTGGCCTGCTGGATGGGGAGATTGCGTTCTCCACTTTCCTTCCATGCAAATGCAGGTAGATTATTTCTAAAATGCTTCCTTACCCATCCCTACCCATTTAGAGTAATTATCACTTATATGTATAGCTTGAGCAGGTAGTAAGATGTGCTGATAATAATTTTATTTGAAATAGAGCACTAGTCTAAATATGAAATTAGTAGAGTCTCTGAAACTCGATAACTCAACATTCCGTGTAACTCGACACGCGCATGTGCACACAGTTTTTAGTGCCAGTCATCACAATCCAAGTTCATTCAACTGTATAACCTCTCAGTTTGTTTGTGTAACTCGAGTGGAACAATCGTGCTGTGGTGTTTTTATAAGTGCTGTGTTTGTTAGTTTTCCAATTCAGTAACGTGTTATTTGAATCAATACAATATTATATGTACAGTACTATACTACATTTCTTTATATTACACATATGTATATATACACCATTATATCAACACATAATAAATTGTACTGTATGTATATTATTGTTACTGTACAGTACAATACTATAGTATAGTACAACTGTACCTATAATATTCAATACTTTACTGTGATTCATCCTTGTTTAGTAAACATGACATAGTAAACATGCATCTTATGCAAGTTCATTCGTAAAACTCAACATTTCAATAACTCGACACCATCTCGGTCCACATAAGGTCGAGTTCCAATAGACTTCTATAATTTGTAACACTTTATTTGCCCTATCTCTGTATATGTATAATTCTATGTATATATGTGTATATATACTGGGTGTGGGACTAATTCTGTCCACCTTAAAAAAAATTATATAAATGGTTCTTACAAAAGCAGTATCTTTGTAAGGGAGACGTAATTGGGCTGGAAAAATCTATTTTTGGGTGGAATTGTAAGGTATATTTCAAGGTAACCCTAAGTTTGCTAAAATATTAAGGCCCAATTTTACAATGTCATATTCTATTTGTTAAGGCTTAACATAAGGTTTTGATCTTACAATGTTTGGTTGGCGCTAATGTCCACGTAAAAGTGACACGAGGTATACCTTCTGGTTAGCAAACAAAACGTCTACATTAACACTGTTAAACACTCTGCCATATTGTTTTCAAGGCGATTGTTACTATTAAAGTGAGGCTACATTTATTTATCTAATGAACTGGGTGATTTATTGTATGATTATGACTACTCTAAATATGAGTTGTTACACGTTCTAAGGAACCCAAGACTACTAAGACCGAAGAGATGGTTGGAATGAAATAATTTCTCGACATTTTATAACAATTTTTTTTTATGTTTTCGTTTAGACAAAAATAAAGTGTTAGAAATTCTGGAAGTGAATGAACACCATTTAGAATTGTTTATTTTCAATCGTTTGTTTGTATTTATCTATTAATTCAATCAGCAACATTTCCTCTTCTTTGCTAAAATTTAAAATTCGTTCGCGTTTATGATTTTCAACAGACATTTTAGCAGACAAATAAATACAATAAAAGATAGCAGATAACCTACAGAGACGTGATAAATTGGACTTGCTTTGATTAATATGTTTTCATAACAGTTCCATGGACGTTGTAACGATTTGCTTATATTCTTTATGGTCAAATTAAGCCAATCAAAAGCTTTGAAATAAATCTAGCACTCTGATAAAATTAACGACAAGAACTAATGGAAGGTATCTGTTCGTAATTTGATAAGCACAAAAAATAGTATAGTAAAAAACAACGCCAAGTTTAACTTAGGGTTAGACCTTGCGAACAGTTATGTTATTAGGACTTTGATGAGACATTGTAATATTGGCCCTAATTCTGTTTTCCCTTTCGCATTTTTGAGCAAAGTCGAACAAGCTGAATGAAATGTTTGAAATTATGACTGTTAATATTGATGCTGAACCACTTGATGTCTTATTGTATTGCCACATACCTCATGGCTAACTAGGTATTAAAAATGATCAATAGGGAATCGTTTGTATCCTCATCATCAAAATAGTGAAGTGTGTGCATTCTACAGCAATTTTTATGTAATGTTTTATCAGTCAATCACTCGGTCAGCAGGAAGTTTTAATTTGTCGAACATGTGCGTATGATACTTATTTATAGAGAAACTCAACAAAAATTAATAAGAACACAAACTTTGTATGCTGAACAGTATTCTAATTGTATGCATCCTTCAATATTGAGTTTTTAACTGTCTGTTAACATTTGAGGTAAGTGGCATTGAGTCGAAAAAGAATATAAGACATCACAGTGTTCAGTAATTTAATGATTACAACAATCTATTTAGACAATCTACTTGGTTATCATTTTGAACCTTTATTGTTAGGTATATATAATTAATTTACACCCTTCTATGACCTTAAATAATATTTAATGTAAGCTTTTTGAACTTATCTTAGCAACCGTTATTTCACTGAGGCAAAAAAAAGGTAAAGGATCCTATTTTAGAAAAATTGAAGGTGACTTTGAAATATCCTATATGGCCTATGCCTCTACCTGCAACTAAATTATTTCCCCCACATAGCCCCCTTTTGGTACCATGGGCATTTTTTAGGAATCATTTGCACATATTGTTTGAAATTGTGGAAATATTTCAGGTGTATTTCATATGTATGTTTGTATGATTAAGTTCATAAATATATGTATATATACATGCATATATACATAGACAGTTACATAATTTTTACCATAGTTAATAGTAAATTACAATTTTTTGGTTTGGTTTCATTAAATACATACAACTAAATTACTTTAAACTATTCTTTTTATATTAACTAACAACAATAATTATTTGGCCCTAACTTGTCACAGAGCAATTATGAGCTAGTCTTTAATCATGGGCACAGACAAGGTATAAACCAGATCCTTAGCTGCCACGTTAATATTATTGGGACAGCTTGAGTCCTTAACCCTTTGGTGAGTATAGTTTTAATATAGTACATAATCCCTGTGGAGTGAGGTTTTTGGAGAAAATTAAAAATATGAAAATTGGCATTATTTTGCCACCGAAATGTGTCATGCATTGTTGGCTGAACATCTGCTCTAACCTGTATTTGTGTCATATTGTTATTGGCATCAACTTCATATTCAGGTTCCTGCTTAGATGAACTAGATGAAACTCTGTCATCAATGTAATTTATGTCACTCATATCACTTGCGGATTCCCAATTTGAAATTATTTCATTAAACTCTTTTTCTGTGAACATTCGTCTTTTGTGCGAAGATGCCATGATAAATACAACAATATAAAACTATAATAGGATTATACACATTCACACGTGGCAACTACTTTTATTTATAAATGTGTGAGTTTGCCTCCATAAATAAAACAGTAATAAAAACTAAGGTATAAACATAAATGCCCATGTGCAGACACTAAATTTATAAACAATGACACACCAAAAAAACTGTCCCAAATAGATAATGTGAAAACACAACTTCTAAAATAAACATCGATGTCATCAACCAGGTGTTTGTAATAGCCATCACGCACAGCTATGACATCTATGAAAGAAAAACGGCCCCCCTTTCAACACTAACAATAAGAGAAACTAATTACTGTGTAACGGACAGTAGAGTAATCTATTTGCAAATATATATACTAGTAAATGTCTAGAAATAGTTTCTTTAACCTAACATAGATAGCAGCAGAGCATAAACATGGTTGAACGTTTATTTACGGGCATACTAATTTAGACAAACATGAAAACGTATATTTACGTGCATACTCCTAAGAAGCCATAACAAAATGAACGTAAATATACGTTCATACTCACCAAAGGGTTAAACATGGGGATTGCTATGTGCTACATTGCTATAAAGTAGCCATTTTTAAAAACAGTTCACTTTAAAGATGATTTTGCCAGCTAACAGAAAAAATTGATTTTTAATGTCAATAAACCAGCTTTCACAAAGCTAGGTTCAGTTAGCTGCCCAACCCCTTCCCATAAACCAGTCCCGCCCCTCCCCCCAAATTAGGCTACTCAGACAGCAAATTACAAAGAAAACTTAGAATACAATGTTCCTGGTTAAAGAAAATGTTTACAAATTGTCTAGCTCGACCAGTTAGTTGTCTGAAAAGGGGGGGATTTGGGGGGGATTGTGTTTGGACCGCCACCGCTATACAACAAACAATTTGAAAGTGAGTTGTTTCACTTGGAAGTGCTATTATCACTGAGAACAGCAACTAGCACACCCCAGCACCCAAGGACTCAACTTGGCTAAAGGAGCGCAGCATATCTCCCGTAAGGCTGAGTGTCTGGTGTATACCTTGTTTGTGACCAGGGGATATAAGATAGGGACTCAATATAGAGATTTAGTACTTAAATTGATTGTGAGTTATATTTTATATAGTTTAGCAGTTAGTTACCAATTACAATAACTAACTATCCATATTTACAAAATTTTATTATTGTTCACATTTGCTTTTAATGATTATACTAATTTAAAATAATACGTTCAAATTTTACACTACCATATAAATATACTTTTTATTATATATAATAAACAAACTAGTTTTTATTTGGTTATTTGTTTATTTTTAATAGAACATAAATTTAAGCAACCACTAAGGAATTCTTAAGGTTGCAGTTGGCAGTGTTGGTTAAGTGGTTAACACGCTTAACTTTGGCATACAAGTATATGCTCTAGTATTGGTATTTATGGTATGGTCTCTCTATGTTCATGTTAAGTTTATTTTTAACTGTTAAAATTCTTCTTTTGTTTGTGGATGTGAATGCTTCCGTGTGTAGGGAAAGCTGAGTTTTATTTTTCTAATATGTCTGTTGTACATCCAAATGTTTTTTATTTAGTATACTTAGTACCAGTATGCTTATTTTATGAAGCATCTAATGTAATAACAAGGCAAAAGTAATAACTAAACCATAAACCACAACTATAACACTTTGTATAAAAGGAATAGATTCAATTTCAGAGTGATGCATTTTTAGCCCTGACTGGCATCAAACCTTTGGACCTGTATACAGTTCACTAATATCCGAGCTGATTTAATGGACCAAAATGCCTTATTAACGTTAATGCCATGATGTGGTGATTATGGGTCTGTCTTTTTTTAATGGATAATCTTACTGGAGTAGGAAGAATTTTCTTTGTTATTTTTATGTACTATTATTTCCCCATTTTTCTTTCTTCTGAAAAATTAAAACAGCTATCCTTAAAGGATACAATTTTAGGTGATTAGATATTTTAGGCAACTATTTAAAAGTTCAAACAACACTATATTTGACAATTATTTACTGGCATTGATTTTAATCCTGGATTTTTTGCTTGAATAGAAAGCTTTCATCTTATCACTATACAACATGTGTTCTTGATTATGAATTTAATCATTTTCATCCTGGTGGCAGGCTATTGGCATATATAGTCAAGAGTTTCACTGTTTAATTTTTATTTTTCAAGATGGGTTTTAGGGTTCAAAGGTTAATTTATTTGTTTCGTAAGTTTGAAAAAATGACACTTTGTCACAGGAGATGAACCTGGGACCCTTATTTAGTGTCATTAAAACTAACAAAGACTTGATGTGGATTCATAACCAATGGATTATTTCAATCTCCCAAGCTTTGTTATTCATATACAATTTATTCTACAAGCATATTCTTTCTCCATTTATATATGTTTTCTTTACATATATGGCCACTTTTGTAACAATTTGGACATGGTTCGATTAAAGAACATATTTTTAGAATGCTTAGAATACATTGATCAAACATTGCAAAAAATTTTATTCTATTATGAAAGTCATTTTTAAATAGATTTTTCTCCAGGACTATGCTAGACTGCACACTATATTATGCTTATATTTTATTTAATGTGTGAAAATGAACAAAAAATATAAAATCACGCACTAAAATGATTCATATATTCTCTTTTGGATTAAAAAAAAACACTTCTTGATTAAAGACACTTTTAAATACTTGTATTTCATTCAAACAAAACTATATAAAATAATAAATATGTGATCTTCCCCCTTCTTATTTTGTTATGTTAGTGTATAGCAATGCTCTATGCCTAAAACATAATTACCCATAAACACAATTTTAACTAAAATTTGCTTAAATTATTTTAGTGCAATTTGATGATGTGCACATGTTTTCATGTTGAATTAAGGCATGTAATTTATCTGTTAATTATGTAATATAGTTTGTGATAAAAATAAAACTTTATTTATGTGTTCAATTTGAATATGAAACTGTTAAATCTTTATAATTATTTTCCAACAAAATAATATTGTAAATATTTATTCACAAATTTGTTGTTGCTTCAAAATATATATAGCTATATTACTGAAACTAAATATAAGAATACAAGATGAGGTAAATTGTTATCAACAAAGTAAAAAGCAGTGTTAAGGGAGGTAAAAATAGATCACGTTTGGCACTGAAAAGTAGGGTTTGATCCCTATCTGCATTTATGTGAATGTTGTTTGGCTATCTAAAAATTTGCCCTTATCTTGTACTATTAGACTACTTATATAACTCATTGCCAATACTGCCACTGTCTGCCTTCATTTTGTTCTTTTAGGTAAGATATATTAAGCCATGTGTTAATATTTCTGTTACTATTAACCTTCCAAATTATCTCCCCTTATCTATTTAATTTTACTATGCTATAGTCAGTAGTCTGACAATAAAGCCTGCGACTAAAAAATAAAAAGACAGTATATTATTTATTATAAATCACAAAAGAAACACATGTGAGCTGCTTTTAAAGATACTGCACCTTTGGTCATTCTTTACTTGACTCGTTAAATGAAGTTTAGGAAATTCCAAAACCTAAATTTATTGTTTTCCCCTTGTTCCATACTGCACTTACAAGGAGCCGCTAAACCAGTAATATGGCCAGATTATTTCTTGAATACCCTTTCTTCTCCTAGATTCTCAGGAATAACTCATCAAATACTCAATTTTATTAGCTTTGTTTCAACTTTTTGGAATAGTTATTTCTGTACTTTCTTGCTCTTTAGCGTTCTTTTCGCCAAAGTAGTTTAACTCTGTGGTTGTTAATTTCGCTGGAGTAGCTGTACCTAGAGCAGAAAAAACTAATTTTTCTGCTCCATCTCTTGAATGAAAGTCAAATGAAGAAAAAAAGTTGTGGATATGGTACATATTTTGATTTTTAAAGGAGGGATTTGAATAAATTTATATTTAGTTTATTTGCTAGGGGTATCATAGCTTAATATGCCTTATAATCTAACTTAAGACTGGATAGGCACAACATCCAATCCTCCTATTTATCACTATGAAAGGGTAAACCAACATTTCACCATTGATACATTTTCAGCCATGATGGGAATCGAACTTGGGACCCTTAGCTCAGGAGACAGACATGCTATCGACTGAGTTTAGGTCTTAACAAGTAATGTCACAAAAGATTAACTTAAATTAATAAATAATCCAAACTCGATCTCTTTTGACCACAAAAAGAACATTTATATTTGAAAAAATATATATATCCGACACCTTAGCTCAGTCGGTAGTGTGTGTGTCTACTGAGCTAAGGGTCCCGGGTTCGATTCCTGACATGGCCGAAAATTTATCATTGATGAAAATATGGGTTTAACCTTTAACATTGATAAATTAATGTCTGGGAACTGGATGTTGTCCCTTTCCTAGTCTTAAGTTAGAGTATAAGGCATATGAGGCTACGACAGGCCTAAGCCAGCCGGTAGTGGAAAATATATGGCTAGAGTAAAAAACTGACCACAGGATGGTAACAGTAGTGGATGTGGCGTGAAGATATTTATCATTATAATAAAAAAAATCAGAATACAACAGGCTTTAAAAGTAAAAAAAAATAATTAAAAATATCCAACATTGTTTGGAGGACCTAACTAAAAACACAATTTATTAGTATATGTGGATAGAAGTACTCTTATAGTTGTGTGCATGCACAGATATTGTCGTCATTGACTCTCCCTATATTTTAAAAAACAATTGAAAGGAGTAGAAATATGTTTGTTTTGCCTTGAAGAGAACAAGCTTTTTCACCAGCACCAGCACTCCAAATTGTTTTTATCAATGGGGCAGAACTGTTCCAAATAATTGAAACAAACAAAGCTCTTTACCTCTTTTAAAGGAATACCAAATTTTTTCCCTACTTTTATTTAAAACTTGTTCATTTTAAACTATTCTGTTTTCAACATCTTAATTTGAGGTCTCTGTTATATTAAAGGGAGACAGATTTATTATTATTATTATTATTATTATTATTATTATTATTATTATTATTGTTAGATTAAACCAGATATATAAGAGTTTTATTTTTTTTAAATATTTCTAATTAGTTTTACTAATATAAATTTTCAAAATATTAAAACTAATTATTACCAAACGGTGTTATTTGCTCTAATACAAAAAATCTTTAACTTATTTTACTACTATAGTTTTATTTTGAAGGGAAATGGGAAATCAAAGTGATGGATAATTTATTTTTATTTAGTTTTTAATGACGAAAGAATATACATTTATCATAGTTTTAAGGCAGAAATTTTTATTTTCTTGCTATAAATGAGAGCCAACAATTTTAGGAAAGGAAATTGTTTTCACCATTGAAATTATTACAATGCAGATTGTCAGTCATTTTACCATTATGAGTTACTTAAATATTTTGCAAAATTGTTTGCTTATTTAATACAAATTTGCATGACAATGCTTGAATAGCTCTATGTCAACATTCTCTAAATTAGTGAATCGAATTTGATTTCCTACATATGGTTTTGTGTTTTATAACATGAGTGTCGACTATCATCTTTCAAAGCTTATATTTTTTCACATGGTTATTTACACCTGCGTATCAAATTAAACACATATTTTCAGGTGACATTCTGATGAAGTGGTTGTGCAATTCTATATTTATGCTAATTCAATGTTGTCTTCTACTTCCTATATTTAACTAATTTTGACAAAGTATGATTATTTCAAATATATTTTTTAAACCAATTAATTTAATGAATTTTTTCTTTTCTTGAAATGTGAACATATTTTTGATTTTTTCAAATACAAACTTTTGACAATTACATTTAAAATTTTCTTTATATGCCTAAGTTGATGTACAGTATTTTTACATAAATAACATTTTCCTCAACATTTTTATAAAATAAATACAAATGTATAAAATATGTTATTTAATTTAATGTGTACATAATATTTGTAATGATGTTGACTGCTTCAAACAAAATGTTGAGCTCATTAGAAATTGTAGGCTTGCTCAGGGTCAAACTATTTGACTAATAAATAAATCAGTAAGTGTTTTAGATAACTCAATATAGAAATTTAATATTCATTTATCAAATTAATTTCTTGCAGAGGTAAACAAAGGTGTTACAGCATTTTATTTTGGCATTCAACATGGATTCCACTATTGCTCTGCACATGCTTTGTACTCTGAAAGCTATCTGGCCTACCTTGGCTGATTGGGCTATGACACTATCAAATAACTGTACCATAGTGGAATCAAACAAGATCACATTGTGATTTCTCAGTGGAAACAAAATGTATATGTACTACATTCTGCTCTCATGAACTATTGTTGAACATATAAATATTTACAACACATGCACACACAATATACATAAAATTAATTTAAATTAGGAGATACATATTTTTAAAATGTATGAATATGATATCCATTTAATTTGCTATTTTCTGTGATAAAGTTATCAAAATGAGTTTATATGTGTACATATGTATAAGGAGACTCTAACATATACAAATCTATTTCCAGCTCTTGAATATTTATAATAATCAGAAATGTGTAGTATTTTTATTTTGTATATTATCCATAGCTTACTCATTAAACTTATACCCATGTAATATACATATAGTAGCTGTTTTTAAAAAAAAAAAACACGGGTAATATGGTTACAGGATATCTGGTCTATCGTCCTAATAGAAAACGGTCACAGAATTTGAAAAGCAACTCACAAAATTAACATTAATAGTTTTTCCATTAATCTGTTCTTATTTAAACTGCTATACACATTTTTATTGGTGCTGTTGGCTTAGGGATGAGGAGGGTGTGAATAAGAGGAAAGAAATCCATATTTGGTTGAAGGTAGAGTGGGAAACCATTTAGGGAAAAAATACCCTCGGTACACCTGTCCAATATTCAAATATTAGCATTAATATATTATTTTCTATTATTCTATTATATTTCTATTTCCTTCTATGTTCTTAATATCTTCCAAGATTCGGATTCGGGATTCGTAGGCAAAATGGTTCAGATTTGTAAAATAGGGAATTTGACCTAACTCTAACTAAAACATGAAAACATTAATGTTCATAAAATTACCATACAGCCTTAAAAATAATTCAATAAATTTCAAACTATAACCTAAATACTGTAGGGATACCACTTGATTACTTATGAATACATATCTCTTTTTATTTTCCACATATCATAAGCAGTTATGAATTTATGTGTTACTCTAACATCAAAATATATAATTAAATTAAAAATGCCCATGCCTTTAAGAATTCATCAAATATTGTAAATTTAATGATCCAGAGACTTACATTAAATGATAAATTTTATCAACTCTTAAAATGGTTTTCACTTACCATATTGTTCCAAATACAGGACACACCTGAATATAGGCTGCACCTATAAAGTGATACAACTTTGAAAATTAGGATGGTTTCTGAAAACTGAATTATTCATTTTAATTACGACTATTTATTTTACTGTCACTTTCACTTTTGTTGATAATCTCTGTTTCACTATTCACTATGATTTTAAAATTTGTATCACACAATGACCGGTAGATCGTGGTTCATTCTCGGTCGGGTATACTGAGGGTGTTTTTCCTAAATGGTTTTCCGCTCCACACAAATGCGGCTACAATTTCTAAAAATTATACTTTCCTCAGCCCTAACACAAGAGCATAGTTGGTGCATAGGGGTACAACCCAAATGGGTGGTAAGATGCGGTGCTAAAAAACCCCACGAATTATACTTTATTTTGAGTATTTATGGCTTATTTGTCTTTGAGCAGCCATTTTTGCTAGTGGGAGACTTTAGGATGTAGGCTTGCTTAAAATAGATTGGCAAGAAAGATTCTTTGCCTTAAAAAATTGTATATACATTTTTACCCTTATTTAAATTAAACTCAAAGAAGCTAACCTACAAAGCAATAAACAGAAAACTAATAACCATGAAATTTAATAAATCTTTACAATGTTTGTCTTGTTGAGTAATCATCCTAATGCAATGTTTGTGCCTGTTTATCTAACATAAGCTTATTTTGCTTAGTTCATTGTTTGATATGTGACATGAAGCAATGCTCTAAAACTATATTGGTTTTTATGTTTAATTTCTTATGAAAATAATGTTAAGATGGCTGTTTAGCAAAAATACTTTTGATTAGTACCAACAATCGAAACTAATGCCACTTTACTTTAAAAAAATTTTTTTCCTAAATTTAGGAAGACCTATATCACTTGTAGAATAGACCTTAAAGCCGCTTCCTTACCACTTTTAAGTCTCAGCAATTCATCTTCTTGCATAGATATTAACTTGTTGCTTTAATTCTACTGTTTTAAGTTCTTTACCCATTTGTTCCATTCCTCAAATCATCTGAAATAAAGGGTCCTGTCCTATTAAGTGTCTTATTAATAACATTGGAGACACATGTAAAACATAGTTTTTTTACCACCATTATCATTAAATAAAGCTGCACCACAAAATTGGATAATATAGTTTTCTCAATTCTTGTTCTTCCCATAGCAAACTTTCTTTCTGGAACACTCAATTATATTATCTATTTGGGAAACAAATGATATTTGTCCTAGCAACAAAATAATTCCCAAACCCCCATTTATGATGTTATTTATATTGTTTTGTATGTGTTATTGTTAATATCAATTTCTATGTTGATGCCTGGTTATCATTTGATTTTAAACTTTTATGTCAATCTGCTGGCCATCAGTACCATGTCTTAACAGTAGCTGCCCATTAGATAAATAAGGAGATCCTCTTACTGATTGAGCTAAATTATCAAACAATGTGCCATTAAAACTTACTACTCTTCTTACCACCACTACTACTAAAAATAATATTTTTAAAATAATTACTAAGGTGAGATTTGCTTTGTTAAAATAGTCTCTTGCTTGAAAGGCTAATTTCGATGTTCTAATTTACTCTTCCAATTTAATTAACCGTTTATATACATTTACAAGGTAGTGACAAATCTACACTTTCTATTACGGTGTTATTATTTAAATATAAATACTTGTTAGTTGTGTTTGGTTGTCAAACAAAGAAATTAAAACTTAACACATTAACAATGCCTAATTAAGTTTTAATTTATCTTGTGAAGGAGACTCACTGTGGCACTGTTTTAAATTTTACCTATCAAAAATCATTAAGAATTTATGTTATTCATTGTTAATAGGAAGTGTATTTATTCTTATTTTTTAGCTTCACAATAACATATGCACTTACTTTGATCTCCACACTTATGAAAGTTATGCATCTAATAAGTTTGTGTGTTTGAATGCTTTAGCTTTTTTTTTATCTAACCCATCAATATGTTTAATTGTTGCACACAAATATTTTAGGATAAATTATTTTGTTTTATGATTCATAATTCAGTTTAAAAAATGTAGTTTTAAAGTTGTTTGTCTCTAAAATGGAAAAACAAAAGAAGTTTATCACACTTTAGTTATTTACTTCTCTAACCATATTAATCAGCCTTGTGTGTGCTTAAAATAATACAAGGTTAGGTGTTCAACTAAACGTTTACAGGTAAATCTAGTTAGGCGTTTCTCATTAAATTTACTGAAACCAATATAAAGAAGTGAACACAATAAAATTATATTCCTATACACAGTGCCATGCATAATATTATACTGAGAGCCTCTTAATTTTTTACTAAGATATTCTTTTGTCTTAAGATAAGAATTTTAATTGATGTACATTTTTTCGTATAATTGATTTATTATAGATTATAAAATAATTGAATACTCAAGATAAATTATGGTTTGGAAGAGTTGTTACACTTTAGAGGAATAGTTGAGAATTTTGAATTGTTGGTTGGATAATTGAGGTGATAAATTTATTCTCATATTTATATATTTCTTCTAATCTTACCATTTATGAAGTGATCAGATATTTTTGTACAAAATATGCCTTTATTGTTAAATATTAAAATATATATTTATCTAATACGTAGCATCTTTTTAAGATTGCTGGGCAGTAAATTGAATCATAAGATTATTTATTGTTAGCTTGTACAAACTAACACTAATTTAAGTGAGATATTGTAACATTAAAACTTTATGGCCAGTTAATATGCTTTATTTAATGGCAGTGTGATAAAATGCATAAGGCCTTTTGTGAAAAACGATAACATAATGTATTTCTTACCTCACTGCTTCAACCGTGAAGATCCAATTTTTGAATTGCAGTTATCTGCATTTCAAGAATTTATTTGTGGGCTTGGAGCAACATTTTTCAAAATATAAAGTTTTTGTGTCTTCTTTGTTATTTAATTGAATCCCTTTTAACTGGACAACTTTTTCACTGCCACGCTTCTGAACATCGTTTAAGTTTATACTTTTGACTATACGTTCAGTTAAGAAAAAGCTTTTAAGTAACAAATCATATTTGCATTGTAATTTTATACCGGTAGCATAGCAAATTTTTTGTGTCCTTTTTTAAAGTTTAAAGTAACCATTTGCATATGAATATCAATAGAATTATGATTTCTTAATTATTTTTCACAAAATCAATAATGTTTCTAATGCCTTATGAGAACATCTTTGTCAGAGTCAATAATTATTTGTGTTTTTGTTTAAACATTGAAAAAAAGATATAGGGGCAAAGCCTATACACTTACCAGAACACTATAGGTTTCAAAGTTCACAATTAAAAACACAACAAAGTGTATAACCCGAACAGGTAGTAAATCACGGTGTTTAAAACACACACACAACATAATCATTTTCAGGGTACATTAGTACCCTTCTTCAGCATAAGTCTGTAGGTCTTGCCCATCTATCCTTTTTTAATGTTTAATTTAAAACAAAAAAGTTTGGCACCATTTTTATTTTATTTTTTATAGTGTTTTTTTTCATATATAGGATTTATCTAATCATGTTTGCTTATTCATATGTTCTTTAATATTATTGACTTTACTGGTCTGTGTTGTTTTCTTTAGTTATTTAGATATTCTTGGGAACATCGGCGGTAGTGCTAATATCCAAGGTCTAAATTTAGCTTTCTTGTTTGAATTATTTAACTAGTGATTTGAATCTGTGTTTTAATAAGCATTTTATTTGGGTTGCTCACACTTAATCTACTAAGTTCACACTGTGTTTTTCATTCAATGCTAGTTTTTGCAGTTGTCAGTAACAGGTCTATATATAGCTCTCTAGCCTTATAAAATTGCCAAAGATATCATTGTTACTCTTTAAGTTATGTGTGCTCCTAAATCATTGTAATTAAGAAGAATAAAACCTGTAATAACAGTGTGTATTTAATAACAATTTTTACATTATAATTAATAAAAATATTAAGTTCATACAAGTGGTATTTAATTCTATCCTCTAATGTGTTTGAAAATTTTGATTAGTTTATAATTAAACCAATGTGCATTTGGCCTAATACATTAATTTTTTTACCACTATGATAAAGGAGACTTGTACATTTTTAAGATAACTTGCGAAATAAAGTATAAATAATGTGAATCTCTGGCTAGTCCTCAAACTATATACATGCTAGCCACAGCCATGGGCGATAAGGAGGTCGTGTCCGCCGTCACCCCCCCCCCCCCTTCCCCCCCTCA
>CABFWB010005602.1:0-42996 GCA_902151455.1 Timema bartmani | reverse complement strand
GTGACTGCCATAACTACAGCAGCGCACCTCTGGTGAGGTGATAATACATGGAACTACTTGGACGAGAGATTTGCAAAACTCCGAGATGTCCATCCGAATCTTAAAGTGACTGTGTAGACTCGTCAGAGGAAGAGGGAAAAGGTTATCTATCACCATATAGACTAGAGCCCTCTCAGGGTGAACTCCTCATTATAAATGGAGGTAGTTATACAAAATTAATAAGCTCTGTGAAACGATATAATATACAATGTTGCAGAAACACAATAGAAAAAAGCATTATATTCCACCAAAAGTATGGATGGGAAAATATACACTTTAAATAACTTATTGATAAAAATGAAACATCTCTGTTCGGCAAAAAACATAACAATCAATTTCCCATTTAACAGACCTTCAATTAAATAATATATTTGCTTAGCTAGGAAACTACTGGTCTCATAAAAATATATTTCAATTAAAAGTTTATTTTTATTTTTAATAATCCTAAAACTTTGCACCGATAAGTTATTTCATTTCTTGAAGAGTTGTGGATATATTATTAAAATTGGAGATATCCCCTATTGTAGAGTACCCTCAAAGTAATTTTCATGGTAAGATTAGATGCACCATTTTGTTTGTAATGCTAAACAATGCCTGGATACGAATTTTAATCAAAATCGTTAGAGCCGATTTCTAGAAAATCTCTTTCGTTCAATTTCCACCCTTAAATAAACTACCCTTAGTTTTGGGGTTAGATAACTATTTACTCACCTTGGTGGCGTAGTTGGCTAACGCGCCAGTTGTGTTGAGCTCGACTGCCGAGGACGGGGAGATCGAGGCTCGAATCTCGGTCGGGTGAATTGATGGTGGGGGTTCCTAAATGGTTTTCCACTCTACCTCCACGCAAATGCGGATTCACTTCCTCTAAATTCAATCTTCCCATTCCTAATCCATTGGCGTAATTAGTACTTAAGCGTATAACCCGAACGGGTAGTAAGACGCGGTGCTAAATAATAAAATAAATAATAATAGATAACTATTTTCAAAAATTCCGCTGTGTAGCCGGTAACCTTAAGAAAACCCTATATATTACCAATTATTAGCCAGATCCATAAAATATTTGGCTTTAGGCCGAAATACAGACACATAGACAGATTGGTTCTTTAAAACCACTTTTTCGGGTTCACTTTGTCATGAAACGTAGTTAGCCATGGTAATATTGAATTCGACTTTTCTTTACGATCACAATACTGCTTCTCGCCGAGGTATCACACGAAAGTAAAAACACAAACGTATGTTTTGTAGTCATCATAACAATGTAACTATTGTTTGTGCATCGAATCATACTACCCGTCCGGGCTATCCGCATATTTACTCTTGAGCAGGGAAGAGAAAGGCAGAGGAACCGTAGCCCTACTCTCGCATTCCCGTGGAGGAATAATGGGAAACTATTTAGTAAAGTACACTCACAGTGTGGTTTCGACCTTAACCTCACAGCCACCAGCAAAATTTATTAGATGAGGCTGATAACTTAACCCGCTTGCCCATCGATGTAGGTTATTAGTAGTATCAGTAGCAGTAGTAGCGGCAGCAGTAGCAAAAACAGTAGCAGCAAGTAGCAGGACCAGTAGTAGTAGCAGCAGCAGTAGTAGTGGCAGAAGTAATAGCAGTAATAGTAGCAGTAGTAGAAGTGGTAGTGGTAGTAGTAGTAGTAGTATCAGCAGCAGTAGTAGAAGTAGTAGTAGTAGTAATAGTATTAGCAGCAGTTGTAGAAGTAGTAGTAGTATAGCCTCCTTTTGATCCTTAAGGGGAAAAGGATGGCATACAATATTACAAATACAAATAAAAAAGGTGAATGCAGAGTGAGATGTCAGGACTTTGTTTTAAGAATATATTATCAACTAATATATTCCCTTATGTCCAGCCAGATCCTTCCACAAGAACGCTATAGGCCTAGTAGGAAAAGGACATAATTTTGAAAAGTATATAAATAAGTACTTATCAACCCAGAGGAAGGAACATTTATATAATTGACAAAGTCCTCAAATCAGTATTTAAATATATATATATATGTTTATTTATAGCATATAATAATATTAAATATAATAAAATATAACAGTAATGTACATTAGTTAATTCAAGGGTTGGATGAAGTTTTATGAAAGTTTGTATAACAACTCAGAGAAAAAGAAATATTTTACAATATAAGATAATGGACTGCAAACGTTTATTTATTTTGCAGGTTATTTATAAGAAGTTTAACGCCATAGATACTGTTCGAAGTTTGCGCAATCAATATCATCACATTAGATAACTCTCTATAGTATCATGTTTTCATTAGTCTAGCAATTTTCTAGAAAAATAACGTTATATATATGAGTATTAATTTTGGGTTAGAAGCAATTTTCTCAAAAGGGGATATAACCTCGACATACTTCAATTCTACATAAAAAGTTTACTCTAGAGTTTAACTCTCAAGTTACAATTCTAGGTCAAAAATGTTGTACTACAACGTTTTACACATGATTAATTATACTGACTATCTTACTTTGATCAACCAAAACTTATACATATATATATATATTTGTTTAATTATCAAATCGTTATAATTCTACAACAATACCCTACTAACTGAAATTAAGTATAACCACATAAATTAGTAAATACGATCAATCAAAAGGACTTTAGAGTTCTTATAAAAGGACCTAATTACACATTGATACCTCTGTCAAAAGGTGACATTTACATATAATATGATCTAGCGTTTGAATACATTAAATTAGATCTAGTAATTATTTGAGTTATCAGATTCTACCCTTCCTACCGAGTTTTAAAATATTGATTAAATTGTATTATTTTAATGGCGTCTATATTATAATTGACACCTTGTTGGCATGCATTAATCTCCTTCGTTTATCGAAATAGGTTTCACACCTTTCTTTAAGGTCAGTCATTGAGTCTCCCGAAGGTGAGAGGAGAAGGCTAAGACGGTGAAATTATGTACTATGGGTATTTGACACTCACCTTAATTTGGGATAGAAGAGAACTTATTTTCGCAGTATATATGTCATATTCTTTCTTTGATCACAGTAGACACGCTTATCTTTATATTTTACATGTAGTAATATCACCAGCTTTTCAATATTTGCTATGGGAAGCCCGGAATTTTATGATTACATTTTCTCTTCATTTAAAAAGGTTCTCACCAAATACAACTACGTTCATCAACGATATTAGAAAATTAAACCAAACGTATTTACTGAGGCATTATTATATTTATTTTACACATAATAACTGCAAAATCATTGCTAAAGTGTTGGATTTTAAAACATATAAAGTAGGTCAACATTTTTCTTTCAAACGGTCAAAATTGACACTATTGGTCAAAATAAACAGCTAAAAAGCATGTGGTTTGCCATATGCACATGGAGTTCTATCTTTTGAACTGTTCAATAAGGATCTGATTATAAGACAGCAACACCTAAACAGCAATCACTAATCACCAATCACCCGAATCTTAAGGCCCTTGGCCCTATCAAGTGCAAGTCTAAAACCTATTTTGGGGGGTGGTGGGTGGGAGGGTGAAAGGCATGGCGTGGCTTCATAACCGACCAAGGTATCCTTCCACGCCAACAAGAACAGATGGATCACGGAAACCGTACCGGGCAGATTTTGCGGAAAATCATACGTTTGGAAATATCAGTTTTCTTGAAAACGAGTGATATTTTTATCTTAATATTTTCAACACCCCTTCTAAGATAATGTACCGATGTTAATTAATTGTTACATTTTATTATTTTTTGTTCTAAAGCCGGCAGTTTTATATTGAAAAATGTCAATTTTATTGTTATTTGATCACTTTTAAAATTATAGAGGAGGTGTGTACAACTTAATCAACATGCTTCTATTCTTGAAGATAACGGTTTGTTCCCATGGCTCTGCATTTCCAAATGAAAAGGGCCATCGCCTTAACATCAGGAATTGCAATATTTGGGTCATTGGATTAAACCAGTCACGCATCTTTTCTTTCAAAACTCACCTAGACTTGCTTCGGTGGCTGTATAGTCTAAGGCGTCACTGTCACGTTAGACTAGGATGCCGATGACAGGAAGATCGAGATTAGAATCCCGCTTGAGTGTACTGAGATTTTTCCAAAGTGTTTTTTCTACTCTCCCTCCGTGCAAATATGGGTACACTTCCTCTGAATTCAACCTTCCTCATCCATAACACGTTAGCGTAACTAGTACATAAGCGTATAGCCTGCACAGATATTAAAACGTGCTTCTAAAAGAATTACCTGGGCTTGAACCAAAGTTCGCAACTCAATGATCACGTGCTAGAAGTTGTCAGGTTCACAACATATTAGATAGCCTGTAACTGGGAGGTCAAGGTTTGAGTCCCGGACTGGTGCACCTAAATTAGTTGACTAGATGCAATGCATAGTTGCAGTTTTCCCATCCCCCCTCTACACTAATGAAGTTCATTATCTCTAAAACCAACCTTTGAATCCACATATTTTAGATTCAGTCTTTAATAAACACATTTATAAATATATTCACCAAAAAAGATTCAACCTTAATTGGTAGTGAGCTAAGTGTCCCGGGATCGATTTCCGGCATGACCCCAAAATACATCATTGGTGATATTGTGGCTTCCCCTTCCACAACGATAAATTAACGGCCAGAGAAATGGGTTGTGTTTGTTCTAAAATCAATAAGTTAGTTTTCAAATCGTGTACTGGTGTAATAAAATGGTTATGATATTGTATAGGCTTATTAACTACTCCAAATCGATAATAATTAATAATACTAATGAAACAAATAAGTCTCGCCGTACCCCAATCGGTTTTTCTGACATTCGACAAAAGCGCACAAAAGTGTATCTAAAATACTATAAGGATGTTAACAATTGATTTCTTAAAGGTAAGACTTTAAATCGTAAGCCTCGATATCGGACTATTTTTAACTTATACATTAGCGTGTCTATCTCCTTAGCTAAGGACAAAGGAGTCACAGATTCGATTCTATGCATGACCCAAAAATTAATAATTCGTGAAATTGGTGCTATCCTCTTGCGACAGTGATGAATTACCAGCCAGAGGACTGGGTGCTGTGTCGATTATAGAGTTAAGTTTTTAATCTGATATTATAATTAGATTCAGAAAGTAGGCCTACACTTTAAATATGTGTAATTAGTAATACTATTAATAATAAAAAAACCACCTTGGTGGCGTAGTCGGCTAACGTGGTAGTTTCGTGTTGAGCTAGACTGCCAAGGATGGGGAGATCAAGGTTCTAATATCGGTCGGGTGGATTGGGGTGTGGTTTTTACTAAATGGTTTTCCACTCTCCCTCCAGGCAAATTCGGGTTCACTTTATCTAAATTCAACCTTCTCAATTCCTAATCCATCAGCGTAATTAGTACATAAGCGTATCACCCAAACGGGTAGTAAGAGTCGATGCTAAATAAAAAATAATATTAATAATAAAACAACCTCTGTAATTCGAAGAAGGTAATCGTCATCCACCGTGAAGAGATGGCATTGGAAACAAACATGAAATTAAACCAAGCAAAATAAGGAAATGAAGGCCAGGTCAAGGCTATAGCCTGTTGAGTAGCCTTTGCCAGGTAATTGAGCTCCTTTTAATGCGTTTAGAACGATGTTCCGACGATAGGTTTTGTCTCCAAAAAAACAACACCAGTGTCTGTTTAAAGAACTTTTGAATGTTCTAAGCGTCCCCCCCCTCCCCCTTTCTTCGCCTTAATCGTTGTATTCTCTCGATTTTGTTTTTCATTAGCTGAATGCTAACATTTTATAAAATCATATAAAATGGTTGTGTAAAGACCATGTTTGTCAAAGTAAAGGCCTTAAGTTTCTAGGTCAAAAGTTTTTAAATTGTCTAACCAGCTTAACACTTTACCATTTTAACCGACATAGCTGGAAATACGGTACTTTTCCAACATTCTCTACATACTTAGAACCAAGAAAATTACCAAACGTTGCTTAAAGGTTAAAATTTATCATTATCGTAAAAAGAAGTGCCCGTCAAAAACAGTGCTTTTCAGTTTAGAAAACATCAAAGTGAATAAAACTCTAAGCTAAACATTATAATGAATAAAACTGGCTTCAACGAGCCTTATTTATAGTTTTACATTGTCTAACTTAATATTACCCGTTAAAGTCAGGCTAGGTGCTATTATAAAAAGCAATGTATAAAAATTAAAAACACTTTGGTTTGGTTAATTTTTTTTTTTCATATTTCGCTTATTTTCATATTTAGCTGTCACGTGTGATCAAGATAAATCACTCTACCTCTTTAATTATTGTTATAAAACATTTCGTGTTACTCTTTGAACTTTTTTATAAATTTAAACTGTTATGATCTGACAGTCCAATTAATGAAAATTGGATCAAAATTGTATTAAAATAATCACCAAACTTTCCGGTTGTCAGATATTGGCCAATAGCAAGATATTTTACGGCGGAAAATATATTTTTATTTTATCATGCACGTACATTTTTTATTTGATTAAACCTCTACTGAACTACATATTTGAAACATTAACGCATTAATACATTTTTGAAACACAGACGCATTGATAAATTTTTGCTATGTCGAGTGTTATGTTAACAGATTTATATAAATAACATATGATTTTATGTAAATTATACATTATGTTTTATACAAATAACAAATGATAGGTGTTTGGATGTCTGTTTGTCTGCTAACGTAAAACATCCCAACCAAGATTCTAGTTAGCTGAAATTTAACAATGATATTGAGGGAATACTGAAGGTGTGGACGTCGGAGGCATTTTATATGTTTAAAAATGATAGTATATTGTGATCCTAACGTACTAACCCTGGATTACTATCGTCATTGGATAGTGCTGTATTGCTATAGATACGTAAATCGGGCGTAATAACAGATAAAACGTATAATAAGCTTCTTACGTGATCATCAACACACATCAAACCCAACATTAAATAAATCAAACTACAAAACAAAAAGAATCAATGTATTAAGAAACACGTGTACATACAATTAAATGTTTTTGTAATTGTTGGAACGATCTGGGTATTAATAAAAAATAAAGAAATGAAAATATCTGTGTACAGCCAATATTGATTAACAGTCCGGGCACACTGTTATTTCTGTTACTTCCCGCAAATTTATTAATAACATTGGTACGTAAATCTTGCTTCTACTTCCAAATAACGTAACGTCCAAGACGGGACATCTGTCACGACAACTAAAGGCCGATACACACAGAATGCTAAGCTATGCTAAGCTAAGCTATGCTGTACTGTGCTAAGACTTTGTCAATTTGTTTTCACACTAATTGCTGAGCTAAGCTAAGCCATGGTTCCTCTTTTCACTCCAGAATTCAGTGTTGTTTCTCTCTGGTCGGCTCCAGTGAACTTTAGTTATGATGGCGTTCTCCAAAATGTCTTGTTTGAGTTCAGATGATAGTAGTGAAGAAGAAAATATGCTGCTGTTAGCATTTGTTTTGGAAGATGAAGAAAATTTAGGAAGTGGAGGTTTTACTTTTCAATTAACGCTTCCATTTTAATATAAAATCATTTATTAAATATAAAACCTAAATAGAATATTAATTAAATACACGTGAAAGAAACTGAAAACAAAACTTCAACACTTAATTAGTTATTTTCACCAAACCAGCACTGCGTCTGTTCAACACGGGGCCCAAGTTGCGTTATGCGCATGCGCAACGTAAGATGGTACAAGATGGGAGATGGAAAAATTTCCCGGCCAGCAGTCGAAAAAAACATAGCGCAGCGCAGCGTAGCAAAGCATAGCTCAGCTTAGCTTAGCTTTCTCTGTGAATCAACATATTTAAATATATGGTCCACTATTTTTCTTAAGAGTTAGCAGAGCAAATCTTAGCTTAGCATTCTGTGTATACCGGCCTTTATTGTTGGACTGACCTTTGGAGGCAAAGCTAGAAGTAGGGGTGGCTCGCTTGCCATTGTGGGTAGTGGGGATGAATTGTTCAGGCACCACATGCATATTTTACGTTTGATAGCATTCTAGGGTTAAACTACTTAAACAAAGGATATTTTCTACTATTGAAGATTTATTCATTTTTTTTAACAAACTTTCTCACCAAGGGGAAAAAAAATCAATTTCAAATCCAAGAAAAAATCACGGAAGATATTTCAACCCCAAAACCAAAGAGAAATTACAGAGGTCTGTGCGATCACTTGTTTTAAAGTTCGATTGGTTGTTTCGTATTCACAATAGATGATGAATATCTATGTTTGGCTACCTAGTACTTGTTTATTTTATTTTATTTGATGTACCCTCCGCTTATCCTGAAAGGTATCATTCCTACTTTGACAGATTACACTATTACCCTATATTAAAAGCAGCACCATAGTGGAATCATGCTTGCTGCGTTTGAGGGTACAAAATTCCAAGGTTTTGAACCTTTGTGTATATATTTTTATTTTTACATAATATATTCAAAGCCTAACGCCATAAACCACTTGGAGACCGTTCCGGGTGGATCCTAATATGGGACATTATAAATATGAAACTTGACATAGACCCAATGGCGGACTCAAATAGGGGCACCCAGGCACTTACTCCCTGTAGATTTAGGGAAAATATACAGCAATTATTTAAATAAATTCCCTCTAGCTAAAAAACAACACAGCAATGTTAACAAATGACCAGAAAAAACACATTATTTCGGTATTTCCATCCACTATCGAAGTAGCTCATGGAAAAATGAAATAAAGGAGGGAATTATTCTTGGACCAGATATCCTAAAAAGTCATTACGCCAATGGAAGCTTACAAGTCTGCGTTTGTGTTTCCAAACATTGAGTGTTTATTGAAAACTTTGTGTGATAAGAACTACTTCAACAGCAGAGTGATCTTTTGGTTCGTTGAATAGAATTAAAACCTAAAACCTTCTTGAGAACAACAAAGGGTCAGGAGAGACTCAGTGGTTTGGCCATACTCAATATAAATATAATATTGAGATAATTCTTGAAGAGTCTCCAAGTATATTTGCTAAAAAATAGTCATGAAAACTTAAATTAGAGTTTGTGTAAACTTATTCTCTTCCCTCATATCAAAGAACTGGATATTAAGTTAGGTAATAACTTGTTATCCTTTTCCACATTCCGTACTTTCAGTCAAGCTTTGTGCTACCTAAACAAAAACTCAGGTAGAGAATCGGTGTCTTCAAGTTTAAATAACCAAAAAAGTTAAGTTTTTAAAGAATTATGATGCTAGAATGACATTTCTTATTGAAAGTTTCAATTTTTCTGTTCACTAAAACCGAAGTTGAGGGTTAATTATAAACGGATCTCTTAACACACATTGAAATGTATGTGGGTTGGGACCAATGAATTAGGTTCACTGTAGACGAATGTTCTCTACAACCGAGCTCCCTAATACCAGAGTTGACTGTACTAACATAAATGTTGAAATAACATTTATTCATTTATATCTAGGTACATTTCCTTTGCCAATATTGATAGTCATGTTTGTTACCATGAAGTATTTGTTCCTTTTTACTGTGCTTAATTAAAGTTCATATTGATTTTTAGTTGTTAAAGTGTTTGAATCTGGATGGGTTGTAATGTTTGCTAAGGACAAAGGCTAAGTTTTCCATGAACCTGCGGTAGCATGTTTTCAATTATGTATATGTATACATAAACTATATATATATGTATATTATATTAGCCTATTGTTTAAGTTATAAGTTTATATTGTTGTGGTGATGTTGCTTGGATTGTATTTCAGTAAATAGGTTTCTTGTTGCTTGAACTGGTGGAAAAAGTCACTACACATGTTAGCTAAGTGCTGAACTTCCTTTCTCTTTCATTCTTCCTTATCGCTCAACCTAGCTTCCACACAACAACTAAAGATAAGATCTCATGTTGAGGTATGTCGTAGAACGTCTTGGGGGAATGTCTTCTCAGCAGTAAGTGCACTTTCAGATCCCGTGAGATCTGTCCAACCGAGGACAAAACTGCACGTTTGAACAAATTGTGATATTCCTAGGTAGGCGAGTCTTTGAAAGTGGCTTTACATCGTGCATGTATTTATTTGAGGTATTTAACCTGCACTTTCTGAGCTGACTGATTATTATAGCACAAGAATTTCTATGAACGTGAACGAAAGAACCTACAAATTTTGATGGAGAGGTATTTTCACATATCCTACAGAATTCTTTTAAATTCCACAATTGACATGGGACCGACAGCTTTACTTCCCCTCCGAAGGAAGTTGTGCTACGGATTTTTATCTTTTTATCGCTCAAGAAAAATCCCTTGACCTCGGCTGGGTTTGAACCTACGAACATCGGGTCCTGAGGTAGGCACTTTACTCCAAGAACACCGAGGTCACTACATCGTGTAGAAACCAGATGTATGTATGATAGGAGAAAATTGTCATCAGAGGATTCCAGGTTTGCTTGGGGGTTAATCTCAAGAGGAGGAAGAGGACGGATTTACTGACTCTGTGAATTACCTGGAGTGGAGGGGATAGGTTAGGGTTGATGTAGTTTCGACAGTGGAAAATTACAGAAAGTTCTGAACAGGGAGTACTGGACCGCCCTTACTGCCTTAGTAGCGTGGAGGAAATTCTGGCTGCTTATGGAGTTATTCGGAGAACAACCTGGTGTAGTTAGGATGTAGAAAAGTTAGATATGGTGTGAAAAATTAGGTTGGGTTAATTGCATGCGTTGCTAATAGCGGATAGTGCAGTGGCATTCAATCTGAGGTACGTATAACTCTGGGCTGGTGTGTAAAGTTATGTATAAGCTATATCTACACATAGTACACATCTATACATTTTTTCATCTAACTCATTATTTTGGATGTTATTTATTTTAGATGTAGGTGAAATCCAATATGTAGTGCAATTAAATTGAGTATGCCTTGTTTAACTATACTTTTAAAAGCATTTGTGTTTTAAAGGTATTAACTTATGTTTTCATAGACCCTATAAAAACCATGAAGTATATATATGTAAGGTTATATGGGCCTAGATAAAATTGTTCCTTTTTTATTCGAATCATAAATAAACTCTTCTAAAATACGTTAAACAATAAAGTACTTAATAACTATAAATACACTATATAAGCTTTAGAGAATTCATAAAAATATATTAAGAGAACATGTGGTATAGGCAGTATTAAATGTTATATTACAACATTCTTATTATTAGTCTTACACATCAGTATATAATCTAATTATAATAATTGCTTTCCATAATTTTGATATAAATTTGTTCATATCCATTCTCAACAAAACCATACATGTTAAAAACCTACCTAAAGAGTCTTTTTGTTTTAAAATTGGCGCACAATTCTCAGCTCCTTGGTTGAAATCGAGCCGTTCAGTTCGATAAATATAAACATTACCAAACCGATATTTGGTACTGTCGCGTCCAGAAACGCTCGTAGCCAGCCGCGATGTTTATAGCGAGAAAACGCTTTCGGCCATAAATACCGATAGTAATAATTAGCAATTCAATAGCGAAAAAACGCATATATTTTTCTTCCTGGAGTACATTCAAATGTTGCTATTTAAAATTAGCAAGGCCCACTGGATTTTTAGTGGAGAATATTACGGAGTTTGATTCCCGAAAGCAAAGCGCGACCATTTTAAAAGTGTAATTAGATGCCTACACTTTAAAGTACGCATTTTTCCTAATGGTTTTAAACATAGCTATTACAAAATTCAAAAACTTAATTGTTCGCCTTTCTGATATCAGGGTGAATTTTCAAGGCTGCCAACATATTGATTTAAATATTATAAATTGTCCGGCAGTGTTAAAAAGTTCAATGTTTGTTTTCAGGCTTCTATAGCTTCTGTACTAAAATACAACCTCAGAGCAATAAGTATGTTATTTGGTGCATCACTCTCTTCTACCTGTTCAGGCTTTCCTCATACACTAATGTGATAAGGGATGAGTAAGGTAGGATATTGAGGAAGTATACCCGCATTCAAATACAGCAGATGTGTAAAGCCATTTAGTAAAGCCACTCTCAAAATACCAGGCTGGGATTCTGGCCTCAATCCTCATCAGAAAGTTAGACCAGACGTCTTAGTCCACGTTTCCACCGATGCGGGTACTATCATTAACATTCTGAGAGAATTGGTTCTCAAACCCTTTAGAACGTGCGACCAATCTCATCTATCTTTATTGGATATGAGGGTTGGAAGGGGTATTTTTAAGTTAAATTATTTTTTAGCTTAAAAAAATCATTATTGAATATAGATTTACAAAAATCTGATCTTTTCCTCATAATGAGGCGTGTGTGACGTGGGAGTTTATTTCCAGTTTCTGTTAATGATGACATTGATATTCACAAACACGAACATGAAAACCCTTACCTATATTAAGCGCTTTATTATTTTCCCCTTTTTTCAATTTTTTTCACTTAACCATTTTTCATGATTTAATTTTTTCAAATAACTACAATGGTTTCACATTTCAAAATGTTCGTGACCCGACAAAAATTGTTTTTGGACCCACAAGGGAACACTGTTTTAGAATAGGTGTGGCTAACTTTTGTGAGCCCCGATTGACTTAAATGCTTATCATATTTTCGACATGGGACCGACATCTTTACTTCACCTCCGAAGGAAGTTGTACTACGGATTTTTATAGCTCAAAAACAATACTTCGACCCCGGCTAGGTTTGAATTCACTAACACCGGGTACTGAGGTGATCACTTTACCCCAAGACCACCGAGGTTGGCCTGCATTTAATATAATATCACTGAAAATGACCAATCAAGGTTATTTTGGCTACACTCAAATATCACTTGAAAGTACTTGATATGTTTGCGGACTTATAAGAATAATCTATCGACTTTTGATGATGATGTAGTTCTATTATGCGACCATGCAGTATCAAAGTTTTAGTACCTGAAACGAAGTATGGCGATTGGTTAGATCAGCACACAGCTTATAAACTTACATCTAGAATAATCACAACACCCAGCCGTTAATTCATCACTGTGAAAGAAGAAACTCATCAAAAAAACATTTTTAGCCAATACCGGGAATGAAACCCCTTATCTTAGTAGGCAAACCTGTTACCAACTGACCTAAGATGCCCAACTTTAAATTGTGCTACCATACCTTCTTCTGTTTCTCCTAAATTGTGCTACCATACCTTCTTCTGTTTCTCCTAAATTGTGCTACCATACCTTCCTTTGTTTCTCCTAAATTGTGCTACCATACCTTCCTCTGTTTCTCCTTTACCATACCTTCTTCTGTTGCTCCTAAATTGTGCTACCATACCTTCCTCTGTTTCTCCTAAATTGTGCTACCATACCTTCCTCTGTTGCTCATAAATTGTGCTACCATACCTTCCTCTGTTGCTCATAAATTGTGCTACCATACCTTCCTTTGTTTCTCCTAAATTGTGCTACCATACCTTCCTCTGTTTCTCCTAAATTGTGCTACCATACCTTCCTCTGTTTCTCCTAAATTGTGCTACCATACCTTCTTCTGTTGCTCCTAAATTGTGCTACCATACCTTCCTCTGTTTCTCCTAAATTGTGCTACCATACCTTCTTCTGTTTCTCCTAAATTGTGCTACCATACCTTCCTCTGTTGCTCCGTTGTTTTTTCAGCTCCCATTTCACTAAGCTGTTGAGCCATTTCTGCCCATTGCTGGTTAGCATTCACAGCACCTTGTGAACCCATAATCTTCCCATTAGCAAATTCTAAATGGGATACCATGTAGTCCACAAGGAACTCACACTGTCCCCCATTTACTCTCCCACGTCTTCTGATTGTTTTGGCTCGGGTTAATTCATTATGTTTATATAGTATCTTAGAACTAATGTGTATGCATTAATAACGTTATAGATTAAATTTAAATATACCTTTCATTATTATTTTTCCCCAAGAGGGAAGCTAAAAAACGAGCACATGCAAACAACAATAATTAATGTTAATTTACAAAAAGTATATTTAAATCTTTGATATAGATTTTCTTACTCAGTATTTACTCATTTATTGCTACAGGACATACTTTCTGCTAGTTATGAATACAACTCCATTTCAATTTGCTCAATGTTTTGCGTGGCCAAATAAGGCGGGTTTTCATTGGTGTTCAGTTACATCGTGGCAGTACCAACCCTCTTATTTGCATAGCCGAGAGAACTACCATGGTCGCCGACATACTCTCTTCAGACATGTCCGTCTTTCACGCCATAGCGATTATGACATGTAGTTTCATGCTCGCTCTTTTGTCTTCGAATCATAAAATGGCCGTCATATCTTTGACCGTCAAAACGTATGACGCGCTAAATCAAATAACTCGTGCTCGCCCTGCTGGTTGCGCTCCACAATTTTGTGTCTTGTCCCAGAAAAAAAAGAAAAGAGCTACTATCAGTGGCCTGCAAAGAGAATTAATTCCACGAACTGGTGCGTGAAGTATAACTTGCTAAGATTTTGTCGATAAGAGTTAAAAAAAAAAAAATTTACGTTGAAAAACCTTCCAAGTTATTTAATTTGTAGGGGTTTTGGAGGCGTTGGCTCCAATCTCTGCTGAGTACAAGTGAGGCACTTATTTTCCTCACATTGTGTGCACCCCCGTCTTACTACCCACCCGGGATCACCACATATTTATAGTAATAGGGACTAGGAAGAGTAAGGTAGGATTTTAGGAGATGTGTACTTGTATCTGCGTGTAGGGGGAGTGAGAAGCCATTTAGGAAATCCCTTCTCAATATACTCGGCAGGGAATCGAATACGAACCTCCCCATCACTGGCAAACCATATTAGACGAGACTGATGCCTTTTACCACGTGCCCAATGATTAGTTTTTTCACCATTGTTTTCTAATCCTCTCTTCATGCAAGTGCAATCGCAATTTATTTTAATAGCATTCCTAATCATTACGACCTCAAATAAGTAGGGTTTTTTTTATCACCGCGTCTTACTACCCATTTGGGTTACACGCTTATGTACTAACTACGCCAATGGTTTTAGGGGATGAGGAAGGTTATATTTATAGTAGGTGTACCCGCATTTTCGTGGAGGAACAGTGGAAAACAATTTAGGGAAAACCACTCTCGGTACATCCAAATAGGATTCGAACTATGGCGAGAGTGACGCCTTAGACCATGCGGACACCAAAGTGGGTTTTAAGTTGTTAGTATCTTATTATGTTGAACGCAATAATAGGATCTTAGCAAGAATCTGGAATCATATTTTGTTGGCATAGTGTTAGCTGAAGTAATATTTTCAGCTTGAAGGTGGAAAATCCTTTTAAAAATAAGTTGTGTTATTTGTGCTAATAAGGTATCGACTAGGAAGGTATAATTTAAAGAAAATGTACCCGCATTGGCGTGGAAGAAGAATGATAAGCCTTTTAGAAAAAAAAATCTCTCATTATTATAGGCAGGGATTCACACCCCGACATCCCTCTCTTCGGCAAACCAGACTAAATGATCATGACGTTCAAACCGTGTGCCCACCGTGTTGTTTTGTGAAAGGAGCATGTCTTCGAACTAGAGATAGTCGTTAAGACACGCATTTCAGGTGAACGAACTGTCGGCCAACATCCGGCTTCATCCGGTGCACCCTACGGACATATTAGTGGGGGAAACGTAGGGCTTAGATCGTTACTACAGTAGCCCCATGGCTTCTTTGGTGCTGACTGACAGTTCACAGCTGACAGCTGACAATCAACATTTAGGTATATACCTAAATTTTGACTATCAGAAGTGACAGCTGTTAAACACATGTTTTTTGCAGATCATATGGTTCAGCGTAGGGATACATAATTTGGTCTGGTAGCTTTTCAAAGCCGTTAGCTCTCAGCTGTAAGCTGTCAATCAGCACCAAAGAAGTTATGGGGCTACTGTATACAGTCTTTACTGCTCACCACGTCTCACTACCCATCCAGGATTTACGCATTTGATTAGGCTAATGGGTTAGGGTTGAAACGGGGTCCTGGGATAAAGGAAGATCTTTTTAAGAGTCCGAGAAGTGGACATGACGAGAAATAATAATGGAAATTCAGTAAACTTTTAAAATCTCACTGGAATTTTCATATATTTCTGCAATATTTTTACAAGTACGAAGAAGAATATAAAAACCCATTATAAACAATACATTTTCAACAATTAATCTTATTTTTTCGAAGATAATTGACATATTTAGGTTTTCGCTATTATTCTTCTGAAAATAATTTAATATAAATTAGTGAAAATATTAAGATTCTTTATTTACAGCTTTAATATACCTTACTGACTTTTTTTTTGTTTTTTGCTTTGAAGATTTGAGAAAGTCATGGAATCACAAAACTTAAAAAGTGTATCAATCCTGCAGAATTGAGAGGAAATTCACCTGCATTTGCTTGGAGAAATAGTTAAAAAACATTTAATGAAAACTACCTCTCTCTGTAGACCCGGATGGCATTCCGAACCCTGACCTTACCATCACCGGAAAACCATACGAAACGAGCCTGACACACAGTCCGCGTGCCCACTGATGCGGATGGGCTGAGCTTGAATGAGATACGGGAAAATAAAGTTTCACTTTGATAACTAATTCCTGGGAGAGACCAGCAGGGCCTATGACCACGACGCAAAACGAATTTGCGACCGTTAGCAGAGACACGCTAGACTTTGCGTCAAAAGTTATCATGGCCGACCACTTTGCGAGTCGCAAATATTTTCCTAGTAGAGTGACGCTAAGTTGCGCAGACATTTTACTTGTCCTTTGGTTTGCGTTACAAGGTTATGTAATAATAATAATAATTTAATAATGATTTAAACTTGCCATCTCATTAGACCTATATAAAAATCTCAAAACGTTTTTGTGTGTGTTTCACATAATCTAACTTTAAATTGGCTTATATCATAATGTAAGCTAAGAGTGGGGATAGTACGCTTACACTGAATGTTAAAAGAATATTTTCTTTGGAACATAACACTATCAAAATGCATTATTATTCACCATCAACATAAATATAGTTGGGACATTCCATTATTAAGATTAGTTGTTTGTAAGTTTTAGAGTTGGTGGAGATTAGTTAGGCTTCAACATATTTGGGATGTTAGTAGTCTGTTGACCCACCTCATGGGGCAACATTGTCCAAGACGCTAGTCTCTTTGGTCCAATTTTACAGTGGTGGGGAGGTTGGGATTTGAATCCTAGCTGGGTGTGATGAGTGGTTTTATTTTTCTAAAGGTTTTCCCACTCTACCTATACACAAATCCGAATACTTTTGTTCTATAACTCAACCTTTATCACCTATACCCTATTGACGTAAAACACGTGGACAGACCAGTTGACAAGTAAATAAAAAGTAGGCCTAATCTGTTTAAGATGCCTCAGCAATTACTAGCCACATTTAATGTGAGTTGTAGGCCTATGAAATATTGCAGCCAAGACTGGAAATAACCAAAATAGGCCCTAGCTTAATGTTTACATGAGGTTTGACTTAGACCTAGATTTAATCATAAAAGGTTTACTTCATTTATCTGAAACCGATGATTAGTCAGACCTAGTTATCCTGAAGTGAGTAAATTGCAAACACCTCATTATAAAGAATTATAATATCCTTATATTCTTAATCACTTAACTAAAGTCTCAATAATTTCCCTCAAATAAAAGATGCATTTTATTATTTTTAACCCTACAAACCCCCCTCTCGTTTACTTTATTGTTAACTTAGTAGCCCGACTGGGTATAAATGCCCATTATTTTGACATTAAGTTGTCGAAAAAATTCAGTGTAAATACTATTTTTGGGAGTTCTTGAACGCTTTCATCAACGTTATATAACTATTTTCTTTTCTAAGATATTCACACAACATATTATACTTGTTCCAGTATCAACACAAATATATGAAGAATCAAGCATCGGGTCGTAAAGCAATACATATTACAAAAAAAAAAGTTTCTTTATTGGTCAACGCTTCATATTGATTCATTTCCCCGTGTGACATTGCTATTTGAATGCATATTTCACATTATGATTTTTAATTAAAATTGTGTGTGTGTATTGAATAATGTAGGCCTAGTATTTTTTCATTTCAAACCGTAGGCAAACAAAATGATGCAAGACATTTATTAAATTAAGTTAGGTTAAATCTTTCTTGCAAATAATGTGACTTGTGATCAGCTGTTCGGGAAAATAAAAATATATGAATAATATTCAGTCATGAATACCAGCATTCTTGAAATAAATTTACCTAATTTCAAGCCTCTTAGTTCTAAAAAGGTAATATTCTTTGAAAAAGTGTTGCCAACTGTTGACGCAAACCGATTTCATTCTGTGCGTTGAAGCTAGAAGCAATGTCATAACTAAAACTAGCGGACGATACAAAGTGTGGTGGTCATAACCCAAACGCAATCTTTTCCTCGAAAATGAATCTAACTAGAGATAGCAACTAACTTTGTTCGATTGGTCATAATAGCCCTGCTGGACCACATTAGTGACTTAAGCTGACTTTCTCACTGCTAACCGGCAATATAGAGAGAGCCCTTCTAAAAAAAACTTCAGAACAGTAGAAAATGAATAATTTTAACTAAGCAGGATTTTAATTTATAGTGATTGTAATAATAATAACAATATTAATATTCCTAGCTTGAAATAATTTTAATTAATAATTATGATAATAAAAAGAGGTCATGTATTCAAAAACACAATTTTGATTAACAAATTTGTAGTTTTAACATAACACAATATAAACAAAAACTCACTGTCCAGTAAAAGTAATAAATATTTGCACAAGCCTAAAATATTTTAGTAGGTATTAATAGAAAAAATATGTATTTTAATATAAATAATTGGTTATCATACTTACTTAATATATGGCATTAAAAAACTTAAAAGTTCAATGCCACACTTACAAAAGTAAGCCACGTATCTTTAAGCCAGTTCATCCAATTCATCTCATTAAATCCTCTCCCTATCCTGAGCTTGTTCTATCCAGTCCACCTCATTATACACTCTTCCTATCCCGAGATAGTTCTATCTAGTCCACCTTATTACACCCTATCCCTATCTTGAGATAAATCTATCCAGTCAACCTCATTACATCCTACTCCTAATGAAATAGTATACACTGTTACTTACTTATTCTATGGCATTAGGAACTAGGAATACTGTTACTCTCTGGCATTAGGAATTAGGAACACTGTGACAGAAAAATTGAGAAAAGAGAAATATCTTTGTCCACCAAAGAGCATAAGAATAAAATTCATTTTCAAAGACCTGAATTAAAAAGTATGTAGATTTGCTTACAGCTCAGAACTTCTTGGTTTTATAAAAATATATTTCAATTAAAAGATTTTAATCTTTAAAAGTACTACAACTTTACAATGACGTATCTCAAATAGTTGTGGAGAAATTATGAAAATATGAAACTTTACCCTATGTAAATTACCCTCAGAGTCATTTTCATTAGAAATTGAGAATTTCCAACTTATTTGTAGTGATAAACAATGTCTATATAAAAAATTAAATTAAAATGTTTACAGCAAATTTCGAAAAAATCGTTTTTTTCTCTTTTAGCACTCCAGTAAACTACCCTTAAATTGAGGGTTGGATATATAGTTCCAAAAACACCTCGGGGGAAGCTTATGAACACCCTAGATACCAAGTCTTAGCCCAATCGGTAAATTAGTTTAGGCTCTAGACCGAAGCACAGGCAGACTGACGGACACACAAACAGACATATGGCATTGGGAAAAAACTTTTTTTTGTTTCATGGGGTAGTGAAACGTTGACTTTTATCAAAAGCTTGAGTTCGATTTTTTTTGACGATCACAATACTTTCTCTCCGAGGTGACGAGAGAAGTAAAAAAAGCACAAATATTTGTTCTAATTAATATAATTAATTATTGAAATCTATAGTTGGGGCTGTAGCCGTGAACCATTTATGAACTTTATCCAAATTCGGTATTTTGACTAACGGCCAATTGGCTCCCACTGACACCGAATTTAGGACTTTCCAACGAAATTTACGTTTGTGTTTTATATATCTATCTTCATTTAAATACTGTACATATATATTTTTTAAAGTTCTTCCTCCCGGTTATTTTACATCCTTTACTTCCTGTGTCCTTAAAAAAGTGTAAATTAAAAATAATCTGGACCATTATTAGGACTCACAACAAACACACAAAGGTTTTTTTTAGTGAGAGAAGGATGCCCTGAACTCAATTTATCATTTAAAATCAATTCCATAGTTTTTAGAAGAATCCATCTTATAAAAATGTTCTAGGGGAGGACCACTCCAAATATATAGCTTCAAGTGGCATTCAACTTTAATACAAGTTCAATAAGGCCACCCCATCCAGAATATCCAACTTTAAATAAAATTCTGGAGGAAGATCCCCAGACACCCCCAGATATAGCTTTATTTAAAAATATATTTCATAGTTGACCTCATGCCTCTCACGCAACGAAAAAAAAAATGTTCGTGACCCTCACCAAGCCAGAATAATACTAATCTCTAGAGGGTGTTTTATCCAAGACTCCCTACATTTGTGTATCCGTTGATCCAAAGGAGGGTCAAAACCTTTCAAAAAATTATTAAAGCTTATGAAGTGTTGAACTGGAATGAAAGGTTCGTGTGTAGTTAGACTTGGCTGCACGCACGTAAAAGATTACCTTGATGTTGGCTAATTGCTGCATGGGGCTTTTGCAAAAAGAAAAAAGAAACAACACACACACGATTTGCTCACGCTCTTCTGCTGAACGGAAGTCCCTTCCTGAAACCACGTTGCACTGGTAGTCACATTCCAGCAAACACACACATCATGGAACATCAAGTAAAAGATTTCGCTAGTACAGTCCAATTTTTAAACGAAGGCCCTTCTAGAGAAACATATTTTAGGGGGACGTGGCAAAAACCTGTTAGGGTAACCCTCAATTTATGAAAACATATATTAACAGAGCTTTCTGTAGCTTAACTCTTGAACTAACGTATGATTTTGATAAGAAGAACAATAGAAGTTAGTTACTAAAACAATTTTAATATATACATACATCAAGTCTTGTTACCTGCTGCTGTCACTTTTGATAGATATTATCAATACCTATAAAATAACACATATAACATAGTAAAATGCTATCATTGTTTTTGGTTGCAAAGAAATATGTTTGCATTTTCTCTTCTGTTCTTCCAACCAAAATCAGGGTATACAAGTTGCTTCTATAGTTAATCAGGACCTTAGGGATAGCTGATATAGACGAGTAATTTACTTATGTTCTATAGCTAGATTTAAGTATTTAATATACGTTTAAATAATGAATAATATTCCGTCAAGGACTATGAGGGTTCCCATTATTTTCTCCCGACTCTCTCTATTGCTTGCGGTCAAAATTTTACTATTAAGATTATATTTATCATAGGTGACAGCTGCAGATACCTTGAATTGACGTATGAATACGTGAAAGTATATATGGTAAGTTTTCTATCTGTCGGATAAGACTTTACCTATGAATTGGGACTTTACATAATCTTGTAAACAAAGATTTAACTACAATTTGTGTATGTTTCAGAGTTTTTTTCTCAGCGCATTTCACTACTTGTTCGGGATATCCGTGTTTAACTGCACTAATAGGGTAGGTATGAATAAGGTAGTTTTTAGATTAAATTTACTAGCATTTGCGTGGAGGTAGAGTGGGAAATCATTTATTAAAAACCACCACTGGTATAATTGGTTGGGATTCGAAACCCGACCTCTTGATCACCAGAAGACCAAACATAACAGACGAATGAGCCTGTCCACTGATGCGAGTAGAGCTACTTGCTATTAATTGATATATTAGCAAATTGGTTGATTTCTGACACCTTATATCGGCCGGTCTACCGGTTCCAGGTTTGAATCCCGCCAATACAGGATAATGATAAATTAGAGGAATTTAGGCTTCACCTCTCACAGTAATTTATTAATTACCTGAAGACTAGGTGTTGTGTCTTTTATATATTACATTTTTTAATGTTATAATTTTAAGTTATTCTTTTTGGTAAATAAAAGCTATTTTCTTTTTGATAGAAAAAATATATTTACCAAAGAAGAACGAACAATTAATTGAACTATAGTACAGTCACTTTGGTTTTGAGTGTAGTCCCAGGATAATATTTTTAGCGTATTACCCCAACATAGGATTGTACAACAGTATAAAAGGTTAAATTATAAATATATAGTATCCAGATCATATAGTTAGCAACAGTGCTCAACACCAGAAATGATCGCTACTGGAATCATCCTTATGTTGCTCCGTGTCCCACAACTTATTAACATTCCCAAGAGCGGGTAGGTAGATAGCTTGCGTGTGTGTGTGTGTGTGACCTTGGGCAAGTTCATTGGCTGCGTCGTATGTGTAACATCTTGTGAAATGAGATGGAGAGCACAACTTGTTGCGGCTCGTCACCGTGTCTAAGTGGATAGAATATCCGGCCCCACAGTGCACCTAGCTACGAACCTAGGGGTCCCGGCTGGTACCTTGGGTAGTTTTACAGAGAGAGGAATTGTCCCAGTGGTCACCAGCGGTTGGTAAATTAGTCTTAAGTTAGGTTAAGCCTCAGCCCGGCTCCACACCTTCATAATAACTATCATCACATCATCTAATTGCGGGTACGACGTGTAGACAACCTGCTATGCTGTACCCTGGCAACGCTCTGAGAGGCTAATACTCTACATACAGGCGACCGGACTGAATTGATGTTTCTCCCGGTCAGTAATACCATACGTTAAAAAAAAAGTGATTAAAGTGGTTGGTTAGAAATCCTTGAATCTATTCCGCTGAGTACTATCCAATACTGACAAGGGTTCATAAAGCTAATTTTTCTTCTATTAGAAAATATTACTATAGTCCTACCTCTAGCCAGTAAAAGTATTTAGGGGTCATCCATAAACCACGTAACGGTGTTGAGAGGGAGAGGGGTGAAGTTCTAAACTCTACATATTATTACAGGGGTGAGGGGGATGGAGGGCGGGCCCATCCCAGTACTATGTAGAACATTTTCAGTTGAGTCCCAACTATACCGTATACGGCATTTCGGCTATCCGTCCGTCTGTTGAATAGCTGGGACTCTACTGTATAATATAGGCTATTAATTTTCCAATTAATCTTATGTATATTCAATAACTATCAATAAAAATAATAAAATAGTTATACAAATCTTTGATAGCTAGGATTTAAAATTATATATATTATTATATCTGAGCTCCTCTTATAGTCTGACAAAAGCTCCGCTTGACGGCATTCACTCTCTACAAACACTGATTGGAGGGGTTGGGCTAAATGTATTCCAGCTACTTCATGGCGTCTTTCTTTCATTCGGTGTAAACGGAAGTGACACATGTAACTTTGATGTAATTCTAATAGTACTGGCGTTATATTCCTGCTGTCTACCTATTGACATACTTTCCTTTCCTCTAATAGAACCGGTCTCTCGTCAGCCAAGGTCAGTGCGTGGAATGAGGCAATTAGATTGGAAGGAGAGATGATCATCTAGAATATTGAAGTAAAGAGAGACATGCAATGCGGACACACACCACTTAACATTTGTAAACTAGTAAGATTTATTTTATATTAAAAAACAACCACTTTAACAACCCTTGCCGGTGGGCACGCGAACTAAATGTCTGGCTGATCAAGTCTAGTTTGCTGGTGACGGAAGATCAGGGTCTTAATAACAGCCAGGTGTACTGAAAGTGGGTTTTCCCAAATGTTTTATCACTCTCTTTACATTCATATGCACGTTATCACTAAATTACTATGATAAAAAATAATAAATAAATTAAACAATAACAAAATTAGAGTTACAACTTAAGGCATGACAAAAGGATTAATAAACAGTTAGTACAAAACATTATAGGCTTAGATGATGTCACGCAAAAAGAAGAAAGTTACAAGGACACACCTTTAAGTGACCAAAATACTACAAACTTAAAGGAAAATTACATTTTGTAAATTATTAGAAAATATAAAAATGCGGCGGAAGAAAATAAAATTTTAAAAACGAAACTTTTAAAACATCAACACCAATTGAGAGAGAAACCTTCGAATCTTCAAAGGCTCCACAACACAATTATTGTATCAATGAAAAGTAATAAAATTCATAATAAAGTTATTGAAACCAAAATAAAGAAAACGTTAGGTGAGGTTTTCACAACTTACCAGTTAAATTTACTCCTTAAAAAGAAGAGAAAATTTAATTAGACCCAGAAAGAAATATCTTTAGCAGTCACATTGAGATACTTAGGAAAACGGACGTACATATATTTAAGGAACAAATATAAATATCCATTGCCAGGATTATCAACATTACGAAAGTGGGCTTCCAATCTCACTATAAGGAAAGGAATCATAGAAGATGTAATGAAAATTCTGAAAATCGAAGGAGCAAATATGCAACAGCACCAAAAAGTTGCTATTTTGCAATATGATGAAATAAAAGTTAGATAGCTGTATGAATATGATGCAAAATTGAACCAAGTTTTTGGGCCACACAAACAAATGCACTTTGTTATGGCGAGAGGTTTGTTTTATAATTGGAAAGAACCAATTTTTATTGACTTCGATTGTAGTGTGACTATAGACATTTTGAATTCTGCTATTGTCAAGATAGAAAATTGTGGTTATCAAGTAGTGGGTTGTGTTTATGATATGGTTGGAAGTAACTACAGTATCTGGAATAAAATTGGTGTCACAATAGAGAAACCTTGGTTTTGTAACCCAAATGGCGAAACGAGAAAAAGCATACTTTTTTCCCGATGCTACCCATTGGTCAAAACTGTTTAGGAACTGGCTCTTAGACACAGGTTTTATCCTTCAAGATGGTGTTAAGCTAGACAAATCTCTATTGATAGATTTACTTAAACTTGACAGTGATGACCTAAAAGTCTGTCATAAGTTAAAAAACTATTCATTTGTCATGCGAGGGGTCAGAAAGGCAAATTGTTCGTTTGGAAGCACAGTCGTTGTCAAACACAACGGCCAAGGCGTGGTCCTTTTTCAAGACAGGAGAATTGGCTGAATTAGATACAAGCTTGGCGTTTGTTATCAGCACAGTGAATGATTGGTTTGATATCATGAACACCTATGTGCCCGAGAGAAATAATTTTCATTTAAAATGTGCCTTCGGATTGTATCAAGAAGAACAAATAAATGTTTAGTTAGTATGTATAATCTTATGCAAAATATGCTCTGTTGTGGAAAAAAGACAGTGTAGCCTTTCAAAAAGGGAATACTCCTTGTCCATTAATTCCCTGAAGTTGTTATTGAGTGATGTTAGGTCTAGATTTAATATGCAATACATATTGACTCTCAGGCTTAACCAGGATGCCCTCGAAAACTTTTTTTCTCAAATAAGGACTAGGGTAAATTCAGCTTCACCACCCATCGAGGACGAAGAATATCTCGTTGCTACTGTGTTCGATCAAGCAGGGATCCCATATACTTTTGACTCTGATGAATGTAAGACCCCTGAGGAAGATGAATCATTTTTTTGAGGCTGGTGGTTCCATGAATGGAAGCGAGACAAGTCAAATGAAGACATATTTGGAAGATTCACAAAGAACTTCTTGAAGTCATACATTTTGCTTCAATTTGTTTGTAGTAACGAAATACACAATAAAACTCATTAAAATATTTTCTGTATAACACCGTTGTGTTTGTTGGTTAACACTGTTTGAATTGGTACTTTAAAACATATTTGTGAATACTCCAGTAGCCGTGTAGGGACGTGTTTTTAAGCGCACGTCACTAAATATTTGGAGCTATAAGAGCGGCGTTGCAGCTGGGGTCACTGGGTTACGTCACGCGCTCAGCAAGCCTGAACCACGAAATGGGACGATCGAGCAAACTTTTACCTCTACTAACCATAAAACTTTATATCTGATTTCTAGGAAATAGCTTTTTTTTCTCTTTTCACCTTAAAGTAAACTACCCCTAATTTTAGAGTTAGATAACTAATTTCAAAAATCCCTCAAGATAACCTTATGAAAACCCTTGATACCAAGTAGTAGCAAGAATGAATGGTAAAATGGTTTCAGATCTAGGCTGAGTTACATAGATTGACGGCATTGTTAAAACCACTTTTTCAGGTGTTTAGACGATCACAATATCTCCTCCCTCCGAGGAGTTTTCCTCAAAAGGTATTTAAAACATCTTGTTTTTATTATTAACAACAGGCACTTGTCTGATTGCAGGTGAATATATTTACCCTAATAAATGTATACAAATCTGGATCTATTTAAATTCTATATTATAGGCCGAATTCCTTAAAAATTTTATAAAACGAATTATAGATAAAAGTTTTCAAATTAATTGCAATGTCTATACTACGTGTTTAGTTGTAACAGCAGAACAATTGACACAAAGTGACTTTGGTTTAGTAACGACAATGTCAAAATTGAGTTTGGGCAATAGAATTTTCGTTAATAGCATATTGTGTTGCAAGACATTAAAAAAAGTCGCTAGATATTATAGTGACTATACTAATATGATACTTAGTTTAATAAATTAGAACGTTCTGAGACAAAGGGAGTAGTTTTGTAATCGCCCGTGGACTAAGTTTTTTTTAAACTAATAATCCGGGACATACGCACGTAAAATTATGCTAGTAGAGTAATTATTATAATATCTTGCACTAATTGTTTATTAATCCTTTTGTCATGCCTTAAGTTGCGACTCTCATTTTGTTATTTTTTAATTATTATTTACAATAGAAGAATTCTCATTTTCAACACTAAGTTTTAATGAAGGTACAGCAGTTGCTTTTAACTTTCTCTCATTTTTAAGTAAAGGAGTGTGAAAGTCTGTGCGGTGTACCGTACCACTTATGTTTTAAGAATGCTTATGTAGAAATGAATCTAATAACACACTACCCGGGCTGGTGAAGATGGGCTAAAGGTGTCATCCTTGTAGTTTTTGGTTTTCTGGTGACAGAGAGATCGAGGTTCGAATCCGGGACTGGTGTAATAAATGTGTTTATTCCTAAAATTGTTTCACACTCTCCTTCCACGAAAACGTGGAGATAATTGGCTTAAATTCACCTTCCTTAACCGTAGTCTGCCAGTGCAAATATACTGATAGCCCGGAGGGGTAGTATGACGGGGAGCACAAGGAAGGAAAATATAATACCCGCACCAATGGTCACGTGGACTAATTATCAAGCTCACACAGTTTGGTTAATTGGGGATGGGGAAGGCTAGGGTTCGAATCTCAGCTGGGCTATTGGGGGTGATTTTTTTTTCCTAGTTGGATTTCCAATTTCCTTACACGTTCATTTGGATCAATTTCCTCTAATCTCAACCTACCTCATTCCTACTCATTTATTGTAATTGAATACACATAACCCAGATGGGTGGTAAGACGCGAATATAAAATGATGTCTAATACACAAATATAATATTGCATATCAGATACATGTGGTTCAGAATATCGTGTGCACAAGCGTGGGCAGGTCTATAAATAAACGTGTACACAATTACTAAACTACACGCTCATTTCCAAATCATGTAGTTGAAGTTAAAATTGTTCAAAGTTGTGCAATTTTGTTCCGCTCATGACGAGCGAAGTTGGTACAACTTTCAGCCAGTGGGAAACACGTTAGCTAAGTATTTCACCAAGGAGAGTTGTGTGACTGTGACGTCACGGTCCAGGACCTTCTTGAGCTTGCTGTTGGTAATTCGAGGTATTTTCCACGGCAGTCACACAAACAAATGACCATCATGACAATAATTGCTTTGCAGAATATACTGTCACAGTGAAATTGCCATACAGTCCAATTTTCGAATGAAGAGGCTTTTAGAAAATAATGGTCTTTTTCGGTCAGCCCTGTTAATTTTGCACTATATTATTAGTATTATTTTATAGCTATTAATAATATATATCAAAAGTTATAGCTGCAGCTATTATGACTTCACACATAAATACGTGAAAATAGAACTAGTAGATTAACTTTACTAGATGTTAGATAAGACCCTTCTTATTAAAATTGTACTTGTATTTGACAAGTTTTGGTTGTCATCTGTAAGTTCAGATAATATTATATATTTAACTTGTTTCTAAATTTAAACATTGTAGTAGTATACAATGAAAAAAGTTTTTTCACATTATGTTGTTGAGAAACCCATACATCATTTAAAAGTTCGATTACTTCTTTCAGGATAAGTCTAATCCATGGATATTTCAATCTAATGTTTTTTAAATTCCTTCCTGCTGAATTTTTGTTTTTTTAAAGTATAATTTCTTGGAATTTCTATAATAGTATTTTAAAGACAATTCGTAGATACTGTCATATTTCCTTTATTCATATTAGAAAAAAATGGCCATCCTAATTACTACTGCTATTTTATAGTTTGAACAACAAATAAGGAATAGGCATATTCTAAGACTGCCTCAGAGCCATGGAGTCTAAGTGGCGTAGCTCAGTTTTTAAAACGCTGCCAAAACATAATTTCCCTCTCTAGTGTGCTGTAAAGGGATAAAGAGTCAGATTTGGACAAGATTATGAACTCATTTTGTGTTAAAGGGAAATGATTGATTATATCATATAACCTGAAGTGTAGAAAACCACAACAGTTTGGTTTTGTTTATAAAGTTGGTATTGAAAAAAGCTAAAAGTCAACAGAATCGTTCACATCATTGGCCTCTTAAATTCATTATATTTTAAATAAATAAAGAATGGGGATTCAACAACATTAAACTCACAATAAAATTATACTTTATTCAACGTTTGTGTAAGCTGCTGTTGTGGCCGCATAGCCTAAGGCATCAACTTTCGCGATATATTAGATTACCAATGGCTGAGAGATCAGGGTTCGAATCCTAGTTGGGTGTATTGAGGGTGATGTTCCCTAAATGATTTTACACTCTCCCTTTAAGCAAATACAGATACAATTCCTCTAAACTTAACCTCCTCACCCCTAATTTTTTCTAGCCATTTCTTAATACCCGTTAGGGTTATACGCTTACGTACGTATAACGCTAGTGGTTTTAGAGATAAGAAAGGTTAGATTACAAGAAAGTGTACCCGCAATTACATTGAGGAAGAGTGGAAAACCATTTTGGAAAAACCATCACTAGTACACCCGACCGAGATTTGAACCTCGAGCTCTCCTCCCCGTAATCGGCAGTCTAGTCTACTAGCGAGAGTAGCGCGTTAGACTATACAGCCACAGTAGTGGGTCATCATCCCTAACTAATTAGCGTAATTAGTTCATATGTGTATAGAGAAACAAACTTTGTGTATTTGTCCCCACATAGATGTGTCATGAATGACGAGAGTAATTGAATTAGTTTGTGGTATTTTCCACGAGATTTTTGTGAACAACAACTTTTTTACTTTACTTTGCTTTATGTTGATGTGTTGCTGTACTTGCTGAACGAACGCACAGCTACTAGCCATGGATAACAAACAAATGTCCATGAAGTGGTACAATCTGTGTTGTGTGAAACGCTGAGGGAGGCCTTCCAAACGCTTCATTAGGTTTAATTGTTTTATCTTCTTTGCTCAAATAAAAGATAACGATTGCCTTGCGGTCAAAAATACAAAAACACAAATTAAGCTACATTTGTTGATGATTTAAAGCCTTTGGCTTAATTTATTCAGTGTGTGTAAAATGTATATATAATTTTAAAAACATTGAGAATAAATTTCTAATCACTTTTTTAATTCAAAATATCATACCCGTGCTCCACATATTTACATTAGTGGTGTATATTTGGGAAATGTAGAATTTAGGGTAAACGTGCCCGCATTTGTGTGGCGGGAGAGTGGGGAAATCATTCAGGGAGAAACATGGCGGTACATCCAGCTGTGATTTAAACATCAACTTCCCTCCGTCATCAGCAAATCAAATAAGACGTGATTGACATCTTTGTGTGCATGGCTACCACTGCGGGTCGAAATTTATGAAAGATGACGGAAACCCAAGAATAAATTATTGTCATTTTAAAATAATAGTGGCCGAACTTGAATTAAAGAGAATTAATCCAAATGTGTGTATCTAATTTATTTATTTGAGGTATTTCACGTGCACTTTTTAGCCGACTGACTTATATCAGCACACGAAGTATGGACTAGATTTAATCTACAACAAACACAACACTCAGTCCCCTCGATAAAGGGTGTCTTGTGTCCAGCACGACGAACCCTTTGGCCGTTAATCTCAGTTTTCTATACCGAGGACGCTAACTATTTATTCAATTAGCTGCTAGGCTCACGAGGCTGAGTTTGACCCCGTTCTAGACCCAAGACCCACTGCTCCACAGAAAAATCTGGAAGTTCCCGGGATCGAACCTAGGTCCATTGGATCTGTAGCCAAAAACTTGATCACTAGACCACAGAGGCCGTCTTTTTATAGCAAATAAAATAAGATAAAACGATCTCCTGTGCAAATGGAACCCTGAATTTTAAATAAATTGTGCGATTTCCAAGCTCCTGAATTAGTTGTGTTTCTTTAATATAAATAACTCTTTTTGTATGACATACGTTTTAATATTGTGTTTAATTTAAAAATATTTTAATGGAATTAAAACTGGTAAATATGCATTTTTAAGAACCGGAAGCCAAACCGGAACCTAAATAAGAACCGAAAAAAAACAGGAACGTTTATTTTTCTAGAACCAGACAGAACCTTTTGTTTGAAGAACCGGAACAGGAACCAAAACCGATAAGTATTTCGGTTCGACTCCTTCATTCTAACCGAACTATTCGATATAGGTTTTAATCCTGTCATGCTGAAAGGTAGGAGAGGTGTTCATTGAATAAATTATTTTGTTCATTTAAAATAGAGTATAGGTTTTAGAAAAATTCTCGATATTCTACATTTTTGGTATATATTTTGAGCTCTTCCTTTATAAGGATGCCTTCACAATTATTACTTTATACTGCCTGCACTAATATCTGTGTCGTATTCTAGAGAAGGCTACAGCTAACTGGCCATGGCTGAACACTTGAGTAGAAAGGTAGACATCAACTCTGTCGAGGCTCTGGCCCTGGGACGGTTAAACTGTCATGGGAAATGCCAGTCGTACGGGGGACTGTAGCCAGCGAAGTATAATAGGTAGGTCTGTAGACTGTATCGGTATGTGCAAGATCCAGCCGAGGTATAAAATCAGGCTACATTAGGAGGAACATAGGAACCTGTGAGGATTGTTTTTGGAATTAAATTTTTGATCAACTTATCGATAGATAAACGAGTTCCACTACTTAACTCTCTTTTTATATTTAGATTTCTTAGCAACATTACTATTTTATATGTTTTCCTAATCAGTTTATGTAGAGGAATACCTGAGGGATTAAGATTTAAGGAACTCAACTGGGTAACTATCTCTTTCCTTTTCGTCATTGAATTCGATAGAGCCCATGCTTGGTAAGCAAACACCTTGTTCTTCAAGAAATTTTAGAACCTCCTCATTGACAGATATCACACCGTCTTTCCTTGGACACAGTATTATATATTTGCAAATGTTAATATATCCCTGGCTTTAAGACGACTGCCAAAAGTATGGGGTGTTGGTAATGAAATACTTTTTTCGTCATGTCTAGTTGATTGAAGTAACTCTTCACTTTCTCCTGTCTTTCTGACCCAACATACCGTCGATCCAATTTTGAAGTAGTTCTAGTACACATTAGAAGAGGGTATAATCACATTGCCGTACACGTATCCACATTCAAGCGCTATTTTAATAATTATACTTGGACTAGATATACAGTAACTTCAAATATCTGGATGGCCATTTTGGAAGTAATTAACTGAGTTATGTTCCCTTTCAGATTATTGGCAGGAAATTGAAAGTTCACCGTTTAGAATCGTAAATACTCGACGTCCCTAAATAGCACTTATTACCTTTAGAAAAGAAATGGTATACGACTTGCCGACTGTGGGATTGGTAAAGCGATCCAACCAATCAAGGTTAATAAGTCCGCAACGCTCTTAGTTGACAGGCTTGGGATAAAGAACTATCTTTTATGAGAGATGGAGGCTACATATGTACGATCAGTTTATAAATTGCGATCAACATCATACAATTGTTGGCTTATATCCTTTCATTCAATAAAATACCTTACCTCACTCTTTTATGTCAGGCAAAATACATGAAGCACCTCCCTCAATATTCCTTTCCTTCCATACTCGACAGCATTTTCTCACATTTGACCTATGGAGCCGTGCAAAGGCTTCAAATGGCTCATGATAGCTATGATTTACCACACATTATCTCTTCAAATAATTGCTCTCTTATTACTTTGTCGCTTCCTTAGAGGTAGAGAAAGTATTGTGATCATCAAAAAAATTAAACTTGAGATTTTGATGAATTTCGACGTTTCATAACCCCCCGAATCCGAAAAAGTGGTTTTTGAATTTCCATCTGTCTGTCTGTACTTTGGGCTGGAGCCTAAACTATTTTACCGATTGGGCTAAATCTTGGTATCTGGGATTTTCATAGGGTTGCCCCGAGGTATTTTGGAATGACATATCTAACCTTAAATTAAGGGTAGTTTACTGAAGGGTGAAAATAGAAAAAATTGATTTTATCAAAATCGGTTCCGATGATTTTGATTAAATTTCATTAATAAACATTCAATAATATTACAAACAAAATGGCTATTTTCAATGTTTCATCAAAATGACTTTAAGGGCTCCAGTTTGATGCGTAAATTCTCATTTTTTTAAATCATATCTCCGGAACTCTTTGCGATATGAAATTACATATAATGGTAAATATGTAGTTATATTTATTATAAAAATCTTTTATTTGAAACTTATTTTTATAAAACCAATAATGTTCAAGCTACCCGCCTCGTTGGCGTAGTTGGCTATGCGCTAGTCGTGTTGCGCTTGACCGCCGAGGACGGGGAGATCGAGGTTCGAATCTCGGTCGGGTGAACTGGGGGTGGTTTTTCCTAAATGGTTTTCCACTCTCCCTCCACGGAAATACGGGCTCACTTCCTCTAAATTCAACCCTCCCAATTCCTAATCCATTAGCGTAATTAGTACTTAAGCGTATAACCCGAATGGGTAGTAGGACGCAGTGCTAAATATATATAATGTTCAAGCTATATGCAAATATATTTATTTTTTTAACTTTTGGAACACTATGGGTAAATTATTGTGACAAAAAAAAAATCTATCCCAAGATGTTGATTTATGTCAACGTTTCATGACCCCCGAACACTAAAAAGTTGTTTTTGTAATGCCATCTATATGTGTGTCTGTTTAACCCTAGAATTAAGAATTGTTTAGTAAAGGGTGAAAAAAGAAAGAGAAATGATTTATTTTTATAATTTTAGACTCAATAGTCAATATTTACCTATTTTATTGGCCAAAATTTTTAAGTGAGGAGTTTAATAGCAATGCGATAATCATAAGATGTGCAACCCCTAATAAAATATCGAAAATTTAACCAGAATTAGACATTTTAACACGAAGTTTTGACCCTTGTAGACCCAATATCGATATTTTTTACTGGCCCAATTATACGAGGACTTTAATTCTTTAAAAATGAAATTATTAAATTTAAAACCAGCAGTAAAAAAGTTGTACATAAGTCTAGCATAATTTGTGTTCGGGTTTGTTAGTGTATACCATTTCACTTCACATTTATACTACGAGTTTTGAGTAAATATTTCTATTTTTAATTAATGGAGCTATAAAGTCAGTGCGAGGTTCGATACTTTTTTTTAGTACCACGTTTTACTACCCGTTCGGTTTAGCCACTTATGTACTAATTCCGTTCATGGTTTTAGGAATTAGGAATGTTCTATTCAGAAGAAGTTTACTCGCATTTGCGTTGAGGTAGAGCGGAAAACCATTTTGGTAAAACCACCCTCACTACATCTGTCCGATATTCGAACCTCGATCTTCCCGTCATCGGCAGTCTAGTCTACTGCGAGGGTATCGCCTTAGACCATGCGGCAACCGAAGTGGTTGGGGGTGCCTTCCTCATCTAAGAGGGGGAATTTACTTGTTATTCCCTCCTGTTGGAGGATCCAATATATTTTAAAAGCGCTTACTATCTATAGATAGTAAATACATTTATTGAATAGGCTGTAGAATAAGCTTTGTACTCTTAAAGATAAGGGATGGCAACGTTGGAAAAAACTATACCTATGCTTCATCTCTTCGTTCTATAAATAAAATATTGTCTAAGCTCAACAAAGATAATTATTTTTGATGGCTTAGTGAGGTGAAAGCCTCACAGCATTGCCACTGAAAAATATTTTCTGTAAATTTAATTTTCTCGAAAGGATTTTAATATTTTAACGAAGTTAATTTTTTGTTTCGGGAATGGAATTTTATTCCTCTCCTTGTTTTATTTTTAATCTCTACTCTATTTTGCATCAGTCGGAACCTGGTTTTCTATGTTATTAAAATATATTTTTTATCACTGTCATCTAACGCCCGGCTGCTTTCCACCATCATGTATTTTCCCTCATCATTACTATCAAAATAACAGGTTACTGGGGTATTGCTCACATATCGAGTGACATTCCATACTATCAGCTTTCAGAATATGTTACCCGTCAACCTCAGTCACGTTGGATTTTTCTTATAGTATAGGAGCTATAAAATAACTAGACTCCATGAAATGATACTTTTGAATACTTACTAAGAAGATCTCGTCCGTGAAGTCATTATATCTGCCTGGTTTTATCCAAATGTGCTGTCACTATAGTGATCTCTGGCGCGGACTTGAACTTATAAAATATAGCATCCCTACCATTAATCTCTAGATTAATATTAGAGCTTCGAAAAATGCTGGTTCACCTGGTAGAAGAAAGAGGAGGGATAGAAAGAAGACGAAGAAGCTGAGAGGAAGAGAGAGGACCGGGGATATTCATCAATAGTGCACACAGTCCAAAGGAGAGGGAGAAAGTCAGTGGCGTTGTCGGGAATCAGAGGAGTGAAATTATAGGTAGAGAATACATGGGAGGCATCAGATACCATGGCTCAGTAGAAGGAAAGGAAGCTAGGTAAGAACGGAGGAGCTAGCTGAGGCATCAACGGGCAACTCTCTTAGCCTACTTATGTTAAACCCTCCCGTAAAAAATAATATTTTCTTGGTCGAAAAGCTCCATTCAACTCTTGATTGAATAAATGAACATTTTACTATCATTATTCGCATTAGTAATGTGTAGAATAATTTAGTCTGATTTTTTTTCACTGATTCTTACTACCCATTTGGGTTATACGTATATGAACAAATTACGCCAATGTGTTAGTGTTGAGAAAGGTTCTATTCGTAGGAAGTGTACCCACATTTGTGTGGAGGGAGAGTATGAAACCATTTAGGGTAAACTTCCTTCAGCACACCCGAAAATAATTAAAATCCCAATCTCCCAGTAATCAGCAGTCCAGTATATCGCGAGAGTGAAGGCTTAGACCATGCGACCACAAAAGTTGGTGATTAAAATGATGCATTAGGGACGAGTAAAGTATAATTTTAGAGGGAATATAGTCATTCTACTCTCTTAATAAAACCCTACATCCTATTACTGACAAACCACATTAGATGAACTTGATGTTTGGTCCGCGTTCCCACTGATTCGGGTACATTCAGATCCTAGACTAAGGAGGTAGCGTGTCTGCCTAATAAGCTAAAAGTCTGAGGTTGTTAGGGAAATTGGAGGTGTACCATGTCACAGTGATAAATTGTTGGTCGTGGTGTACATTTCCGAATTAAGTTAGCTTGTAATATATTGAGCTAATATAATCAATTGTTAGAACATTTCAGCTTGAATAGCCACTATAAAAAAATAATGGTGCCTTAACATTAGGGTTATGCTATTTTACGCGAAGTAAAATGGATACATTATCAATTTTATTATTGTTTATCCTTTCCTAAGAGCTGTATATTATAAAGAGGACAATGTTTTACAACTTCCTATTCGTTATCACGGCAGGCACACGTTTATTGCAAACGGGAGAACCTTGGCTTAACGTGTAATGGACTAGGCACAAAAGTGGTGCCAAACACCCCCGGACATCGTGATCCAGGGCAGTTTTTAGGTTGATACCTAAAAACCTCCAACCTCCGTACCCCAAAGGGGAGGATGATCCGGTTCACTCTGGATAGCCAGGAAGGAGAGAATTAACTTCTCCTCCCCTTCCAGTCACTCACTGGTTGGACCGACCCAGGGACTACGTTCCTTCCACCTATACAGGGTGGTAGCCGGAGCCATTTACTTTCTCTCACAGAATAAACCTTGCGATCTCCATTATTTCCCGTGTGTAGGAGAATGGGGTTACGCCCATTGCGCGTGAGAAAGTAATTCCCCACTCCTCATGCGTACGAGTGGAGGCGACCATGTTTTAGCGCATGCACTACTAACTGTCCAGGTTAACACCGGGGCTCTAAAATGGCTCGCTGCGCGAATGGCGAGGCCAAGGCCCGCAGACCCAGAACCCCAGGAACCCGGACCCCACCGCGTTGCCAACGCCATCACTTTTCTGCCTTTAAACTCACTGCCCCACAGAGTCCAACCCATTTCTGGGCCGCTACCACAAGCAAGCTCGTTACGTGGGCTGGGGAGCCCAGCCCTGTATACTACTTATAACGAAAGTAGTCTAACGGAGGCATACCAGTCCGCAGGGCCACCTCTAGCACCTGTAGGTAACCGATGCAAGCATCAGTCTCTCTGGTACGGGAGAGCAATGATTGTATTCGTGGAGACAATACGTGTTTTGTTTTTAACCTCAACAACAGCAGGATTGTAGTGGGCTCTTCCTGGACCCAGTGCAATCAGAGCGGGTTTTTAAAAATAATTTCCATCATTTAGCTACCGTCGTATATTCACGCAATTTCTGGTTTTTTATCCTTAGAATTTACTCGTCTCCTCCTATTTTCTTGTTTTATGCTCAAATTAACTATGTAGTCACCCACTTTGGTAGTCAAATTGCCTTAGGAATCACTTTCACAATAGACTGGACCGCCGTGTAGGTTGTTCTAAGGGTGATTTTTCACTAATGTTTTTAGACTCTTCCCTCCAAGCAAATCGGGTAGACTTCCTCAAATTCAACCTTCCTCCCAACTCACTATCCTATTTAATTCATATGCGTACAATCCGAACTGTTAGTAATATATATAAGTACATCTATACTCCATTCACGGTAGGAATTACTCTCTGAATGGTTTTCTTCCTACCAATATCCTACTATATAATAGATTTCTGGTAGGGAAAAAGGCCTTTCAGAAAACAATTCCTACGCTGAACAGACCTTATATAGTATTATTTATTATTATTAGGTGTTCTATCTCACGACAGTCACATCCTTTTAGTCAGGGAACTTAGACCGCCAATATACCCTGTCATATGGCTCCTCCTTCAGCAGCTCCCAGAATGTTCTTATTTCCTTCAAGTCATCCAATATTTGAATCCTCCTTCTTCCTAAGCTCCTCTTTCCCTCTACTTCTATGACGTCATGCAAATGACATTTATTCCTAAGGCTGTGTGCGATTCATTTTACTTTGCACCGAAGAATCACATCCAAAATGGTTCTCTTTTAACACACTCTTCTTACGACCTCTTTCTTTTGTACCCTGTCTGTCCACATGATTTTCTCAACTCTTCTCTAGCACCACATTTAAATACTCTCCAAGTATTTCTTTTCCATCTTACCAAGAGTCCAAGTTTCTGCTCCATACAATGCTATGATCCAAAGGTAGCATTTCATCATTTTCTTCCTTAGTTCCAAAATCAACTTGCTGGTCAGCATTAACCTCTTCTTCAGTAGGTCTTCATTTTTTGAAATCCCCACCACTTTTGACTTCTCACTGTTGATCTCCATGCCATATCTTCTCCATATCTCCACCAACCAGTTCATCATTTTCCGCATCTCTTCTATTTTTGGCCAGCAATGCTAGATCATCTTCATATTTTATTGTGTTGATGACGTGTCCTCCTACCCTGAAATTGCCGCGTCCCTCCAGGGCTTCCCTGACCAGCCACTCACCATACAAGTTAAACAAACTGGGTGACAAACAGCATCCCTGTTTTACTCCTCTTCCTATCTCTACGCTGTTGGTCTCTCCATCATTCAGCCTTGCCTTCACTTGCTGTCACAGGTACAGGTTTGCACTCAGCCGATGCCGATCATCTTGAGTATTTCCATTAGTGTCTTCCACTTCACTCTATCGAACGTCTTTTGCCAGTCCATGAAACAAACATAGACTTCTTCCTTGACTTCTAGCACTTTTTCTGAAATTATTCTAAGCATACCAATGGCATATATGGTTCCTTTTACTTTTCTGAATCCAAATTGGTATTCTTCTATTGCACTTTCTATTTTCTGTTCCAGTCGCCTGTTGAGTATTCTTGCCACGATCTTATCCACAGAGATGAGGCTGATATTCCTGTTGTCACTGCATTTTTTGGCTTGTTTCTTTTTCTTTATAGTCACCATGGTTACGTCTAGAAAGTCCATGGGCCATTCTTCTGTTTCGTAGATCCTATTTATAAGTTTTTTCAGAGCCATTAATCCGTTGTTTCCCAGTTCCGTCAGAATATTAGCTGGTATGTCGTCATCTCCAGCAGCTTTCCTTCTTCGTATGTCCTTCCTTTATGGCTCTTTCCACTTCCCTCTTTAAAATACTGGGTCCTTTTTCATATTCCTCTACCTAGTCCTCGGCTTTCAATCTCTAGCTTTCCTGGTTATTTTACTTGTCGTACAGTTCTTCTATATATTTTTCCCACATCTTAAGAACCTCTTTATGATCCGTCACTATTTGACCTTTAGGGTTTTATTTTCCTATTGTTCGCACACATTTGTTTTCATTCCCTTCCAGTTTCTTTGCTTTCTGTTACATGAGGTCATACCTTCCTTTTCTTTGCAGTTCGATAATATAATCGCATGTCTTTTCTATATAATCTTTCCTCGCTTTGTCGGTCTCTCACCTTAACTTGTTGATTAGCCTCATATATTCTTCTTTGTTGACTTAATCTATTTCCTTATTCCTTCCATTTTATGAATTATTTCCGTTATTACCCAGGGATTTCATGCAATCCGCTTCACTTTTACAACATTTTCATTTATCACCTTCACGAAAATATTCCTAACACTATTCCTCTTCCTTTCCACACTTATTCTCTTTCTAAGTCCCACGTCAGTTTTCTCTTGCTCGTTTTCCTGATCTTTTTCAGTCTTGTTTCAATGTACGCAAATTGTAGGTTGTGGACCGAATCAATGTTGGGACCTGGCAATGTCTTTACATCCTTTATTCCATTCCTGATTCGCTGTTTGACAAGGATGTAGTCTAGTTGGTACCTGCTGATGTCTCCTGAGATCTTCAATGTGTATAGTTTTGTTTTCCGTTTCTTAAACCAGGTGTTAGTTACCATCTGGTAATTCCGCTGGCAGAATTAGATGAGTATCTGCCCTTTGTTGTTTCTCTTTCCCAGTCCATATGGCCCTATGATCTTCTACTCCCGTCCTTTTCTAACCACACTGCTCCAATCGCCCATGATTATTGTGTTAACTTTCCCTCTTCTCTTATGTTGATTAATTACTTCAATTTTATCGCATATTTATTCAAACTAGACATCATCATAGTCAGTTGTTGGGATGCACACTTGTTTTATCAAAATTTCCACTAGTTCAACGTTTAATTTCACAAAAATTAATCTATCACTTTGACTCATCACTTTAGTGACACTTTTCATCACTATTGACACTCCTTTTTCTGCACTATTTCCACCCGAATAGAACATTGTTTAAATTCCAGAAACTATTTCATCTTGATCTTTCCACCGGACTTTACTTAAATCTACAATATTAACACTATATCTTCCATTTTCAAATTTTCCAGTTTCCCAGCCTTTCTCATCGTCTTTACATTCCATGTTATTATAATGAAGGGGAAAGTTTTATCTGATGATTGCTCTTTGTATATAATATATTTATATATAGTTACATATTTAAATTATATATAAATATATATTTATATGTACAAATATACATATTTATAGGCCTATGTGTACACTACATTATATACATATTTATATATAACTATGTATAATATATTCTTACACTCAGCAAATCTAGCGTTGAAAATATAGTTCATTGAATCTGCTTTTATGTAGGTCTATTTATACACCAAGAGCTTTATTTTCTTGAACATTGATCGCCAAATTAGGGGACGTGAGTTGTCTATGAGAGGGACTTAAAAATTGTATTTTATTTTAGTACGACCATTGGTCTTAGAACAATTAGTTCAAAACAAATAATATGAGAAAATGTGTAGGCCTAATCACTTCGAAACTTCTGAGAGATTAGTTTGTCGTGACTACAAGATAACGATAACCTGTGAGTTGACTGCCTCTGTGGTTGAGTGGTTAAGGAGCAGGCCTTCATTGAATAAACATTATCAAATTTACTAGCTTCCTTAAAATATTGTTACGGTGATTATTAACCACGTGGATTTTTAACAATGTTAGAAAGCACAACATCTTGAATATTAGGATGTTTCAGATAGATATATTAATTTTTACCTCATTCTTTATCTCACCGAACCCATTTACTAAACTTTGAGGTAGGCCTACATAGATGAAACCCTGAGGACACCTTTGGTTTATATTTTGTCGTCCTAGCCTGGACCTATAAATGTCCATTTATATAAAATAAATAACATTTCTGGACCAGTAGGAACGCATTATTTTGATATTGAATTAATAAGCTGATGTATACTTAACATATTTACTTTATTTAATTTTTGGAAATAGGGAGGGAGTGAGGATTTAACGAGATTCATAAAACAATTTAAGAGGGAGGGTGTATGCAGAATTTAAAAGTTTGGGAACATCTGCAGATGTTGCTTATGACAACCTAAGTAAGTTTTCTATTTTCTTATAAATATCTTGAAGGCCTTATTTTATTATTATTTTATTTAGCACCGTCTTACTAACCGTTCGGGTTATACGCTTAAGTACTAATTACACTAATGGATTAGGAATTGGGAAGGTTGAATTTAGAGGAAGTGAACCCGCATTTGCGTGGAGGAAGAGTGGAAAACCATTTGGAAAAACCACCCCCAATTCACCCGACCGAGATTCGAACCTTGATCTCCCCGTCCTCGAAGGTCTGGCTCAACACGACTGGCGCGTTAGCCAACTACGCCACCGAGGCGGGTGAAGTCCTTATTTATTTATTCAATCGTGGACATATTGTATTCTTACTATAGCTAGGACCTTCGTGGAAAAGAAATAAAATCCTTCTTGCATATGTTTAGCTGATATATTAGGTTATTTTGATCCCACACCTTAGCTCATTTGATAGCGTGTCTGCCAATAGTTGAGATAAGGGTCCCGGGTTCGATTCCTTGCATGGCCTAAAAAAAAGGTTTCATTGTTGAAATGCGAGCTTACCCTTTCACATTGATAAATTAATGGTTGGGGACTGGATGTTATGCCTGTCTTAGTCTTAAGTTAGATTATAAGGCATATGAAGCTACGACATGCCTAGCCAGTCGGTAGTGGAAACATTATATTGCTTGAATAAAAAACTGACCCAGGACACAGACTTTAAATCATAATTGGTGTAAAAAAAATGTTTATTTATATCTGAATCCCGCCATAGTTGCTACTTTAAGGAACTTAGGCCTAATGTTTGAAACAAAAACTTTTTACAACGTGATCAAAAACTAAAGCAACTTATGATTACATTTTACTCCCAGTTCTCCACGTCCTACACGTCCGGGCTTTATCTGCACAAGGGAATAGGGGAAGAGTGGATATAGATTGCGTATTTGCCTGGGTAGAGGAGTGAGAAACCATTTAGGAAGAAACTCCTCAGTACACCTGGTCAGGATTTGAACCTCAATCTTTCTATCACCAGCCAACTAAACAAGGTGAGACTGACGCCTTTGTGTGCTTAGGCTACTCATAGCTCTATTTTTTACTATATCTCTTTACATTAGTCGTTCGGGCTTTCCGTATAGTTCCACTAATGGGTTAGGAATGAAGAACGTAGAATTTAGAAGAAATGTACCTACAGCTACATATGGAGGGAGAGAGATAGATAGATAGATAGATAGATAGATAGATAGATAGATAGAGAGAGAGCTCGAGTATAAAACCATTTAGTAAAAGTCACCCTCAGTACACCCAACCGGGATTCGAACCCCCAATCTCCTCATCACTTGCAATCCAGTCTATTGAGACGCCTCAGGCCATGTAGCCAACAAAGAGGGTTTGTGAGTTATTAATTTTTTAAATAGTTGAAAGCTCAATATTTTACACAAATAAAATTTGGATTGAACACCATATTCTTTTTATTGGTAAATGCTTACCAAAATGTTTGATGGTTTCCGACTTTTGAGTTTATTTGGGCGCATATCTTCCCCCTAAGTTAATTTTCTAAGGTTGGTTTCCCAATAATTGTATAATAGAGAAAATTGCAGCCTCAAAGTGATGAATTAATGGTCGGGGGACTTTGGTGTTATGCTTGTTATAGAGCTAATATGTTTATAAGTCGTGTGTTAACATAGCGAGCTAGTCGAGGAAGTCCGATTAAATATCATTCGTAAAAATAAATAGTATAAAGAGATGCTTTTTACTTTTACTTACTCGCCATGATTAATATGACGTCATTGGAGGGAAAAAATTCAACACAAAAAACTGTGAATCAATAAGTGCCATTCAAGAGCAATAGCTCCTACCCCCCCGGCTCACCCACCCTTTCACTGTGGTAAATAAAGTTGGCTGGGTTTTATTAATAAATATATTTTTTAATAAAACTCCGAATGAGGGGCAAAAAGTCAGCGCATTTTTTTAGTTTCAACCTGTTTCGTTTTCAGTTCAGTGTTCTTGAAGTCGGATCGTTGCCTCAACGAATAATTCGCTCTAGTTGAATTCCTCCACCACCCTTCCAATTTAATAAGGGCCTTTCAAAAAATACAACTATATTTGTCTGCGGTGAACATTTATTACATTTTACTATATCAATAGTGACTACCTAGCACGACCGCTCGTTCCAGTCTGACCTTGAACATGTTGTTGAATTCGAAAACATCCCGATTCTGTCAAAACA